>LPNX010344778.1:353413-474335 GCA_001517045.1 Pseudotsuga menziesii | reverse complement strand
TCGAACATAGAAATTATGTCCTTAGTACGTTGATATCAGTTGGTGCTTACAGCACACCACTTGGGTTGCTCGTGCCAGTATTCTTGTAGTTCAGTTACAGCTAAATTTCTGGAAATCTGTGCATATGTTGAAATTGTCTTTTAAAGCTAATATAGCTTGTTGAAGGACTGGCATCTAAGTCACCGTGTTCAGCGAATTTTCTCCTTCAAGTTCAAAAATCATTGATTTGTTTGTGTGAGCAGTTGCTTAAGGTGTCCAGCCTGTGTGGAAATACCTTATCTATCGAACATAGAAATTATGTCCTTAGTACGTTGATATCAGTTGGTGCTTACAGCACACCACTTGGGTTGCTCGTGCCAGTATTCTTGTAGTTCAGTTACAGCTAAATTTCTGGAAATCTGTGCATATGTTGAAATTGTCTTTTAAAGCTAATATAGCTTGTTGAAGGACTGGCATCTAAGTCACCGTGTTCAGCGAATTTTCTCCTTCAAGTTCAAAAATCATTGATTTGTTTGTGTGAGCAGTTGCTTAAGGTGTCCAGCCTGTGTGGAAATACCTTATCTATCGAACATAGAAATTATGTCCTTAGTACGTTGATATCAGTTGGTGCTTACAGCACACCACTTGGGTTGCTCGTGCCAGTATTCTTGTAGTTCAGTTACAGCTAAATTTCTGGAAATCTGTGCATATGTTGAAATTGTCTTTTAAAGCTAATATAGCTTGTTGAAGGACTGGCATCTAAGTCACCGTGTTCAGCGAATTTTCTCCTTCAAGTTCAAAAATCATTGATTTGTTTGTGTGAGCAGTTGCTTAAGGTGTCCAGCCTGTGTGGAAATACCTTATCTATCGAACATAGAAATTATGTCCTTAGTACGTTGATATCAGTTGGTGCTTACAGCACACCACTTGGGTTGCTCGTGCCAGTATTCTTGTAGTTCAGTTACAGATAAATTTCTGGAAACCTGTGCATATGTTGAAATTGTCTTTTAAAGCTAATGTAGCTTGTTGAAGGACTGGCATCTAAGTCACCGTGTTCAGCGAATTTTCGCAGTCAAGTTCAAAAATCATCGTTTTTCTGTCATGGCCGATTTTAATCATTGAAATTCGTCGATTAGAAACGCAAACTCGGTTCTTTTTGTTCGGTGAACTTAAAGATGAATAAATTCGCCATAATTGCGGCGAATTTATTTAAAAAGCGGCAGAAATTCGTTGGAATTTGTTTTCCGCGAGTAAAACGAAACCCTAGACTCCTTTGACCAAGACCACCTCTGCCGCAGGACCTCCATCTATTGGCATTGTTCACTGCTAGTGTGCACTCCTCTACTGTGCGTGAACTCCAACTGTGAGTCGTGAAAGCTTGAGTGTTTCAAGTTTGTGGATGGGAAAGGCCAGCCATTGTTTCAAGTTTCAACATTCAGCATCATCACCCGACGCCCATGGATCGTGATTCGTAGCCGCTGCAGACTCCACTTCAGTGACCAGTCTTCGAGTCCCCTTGAGGCCCGATGGCGAAGTGCAGAGCTCCATTGTCCAACTGTTGGTGCAGAGCAGGTTTTACTTTTTTCTGATTGTCTCTGTCTGATTAAATTGTATTTTGTATGGGATGGGTGTTATCATGTTATGAAATCCTGGAGGATTTTCTTATTCAGATGACTCTGTTAAATACTGACTGTACAACAAAAACTAGGTCTTTTCTTTTTGAGCCATAATGGCTAGCCGATGTATATTTTGATTTCACCTTTGAAAAATCAAATCTAAAACCTTTTTCATTAAAAAAAAGCATGCAATTATATCATAGAATACATTTCCAAATGTATGGAGCTTGTAGGAACAATCTCGATTAATAGTGAACAATGCCATTTGAAATAAAAGTAACAACAACCACCAAATGGAACCATTCTGAACATAACAGTTACTTCAATGACTATCATGTTCATACTTCATTCAATGTTGATGTGTTCATTATTTCTATGATTCTATGACTATCATGTTCATTGTTGATGTGTTTGATGTTCACAGTTTAATGAGCATCGTGAATTTTACTGAAAATTTTCATATATTTTTTAATTTCCATATTTTTTGTCATTCAAACTTAATGCCGATTTTTATCACCAAAATTTCAAGTGCCGAATTTCAAGGTCGCCGAATTCAAACACAAACTCGAACCAGGAGACTTAGACTGGCATGACCAGCCAGCAAAGCTCCTCACTTTGAGAACATAATCGCGGCATTCTGCATGGAATATATGGTCTGTAATCATGATTTAGGGAAGCATTCAGCCTGCAGAAATGACATATTGACAGCAGATACATTCTGAACTAGAAAAGAGCAGTGCCCAGCATGTGTAGAGACCTTTAAAGGAAGATATGGTGTAGCTGAGAGGGTCACTTGCTCCAAGTAAAAAGCGTGCTCCAGAAGGGAATGGAGGAAGAAACTTTAATAAAAGGGATATTCAAGGTAACACAAATTAAAGATGACCTAGTCAAGGGCAAGACAGTGTTCCATCTAGAGAGGCATCCTTGCACATTTGTAGAGGAACACTCCCTTCTAGAGGGGATTTGTACTTTATTATTTGTGGGAGAATGTGAAGAACATTCATCATCCAAGAAGTTGGTTACAATGAAGAGGGAAGCACATCATTCAAGGAAGGGATAATGAACACTTAAAAAACTCTTGCACATTATTCTATAAGATCCACATTTTGAGGACAGATGTATCCATGACATCCATTTTGTAAGGGATCCAAAGCCAACAAAAGGACGAACGTCCTCACTGACATAGTCGAACAGTCATCTCTAAGGAGTACCCTAGCCTGCGAAGTGGCTTGTTGCACAGCAAATTTAAATACATGGTCAAAAAGGCACAGTTTAAGGAAACACTCGACACAGAAGAGGTCAAAACATGCTACTGAGGCAAAATTTAAGAAGGAATACACCTTTCTAGCAGGATGTTCGTGGCAGCACACATTACACAGTAATTGGAGAGCCCAAGAAGAGGAGCGCCCAGTAAATAGATGACCTCTAGTACGGTTGACTAATATATTATTACCTAAATCATGGATCTATAATTTGTTACATGTACATTTTACTATTAATTCTTGGAGGTAATGTGGATCTTCATCAATATATAAGTATTTTATTGCAAAGAGATTGAGCTAGAAATCTACACAAGGACTAGCTCTCTCCATTACTTTTCATTGTTGGAATAAAAGGAGATCCCTCTTGAGCCTTGTTGAACATCGATTGGGAGAATGAAAGCTTTAGTATTTCTTTTGCTATTTTGAGGTTCATCATTTCATCCACATTGCTGTTTGTTTATTGCTGGAAATTCATCAAAATCCTGCTGCAAAAGGGGCTACATATTATGGGCAAAATCTGTTAATTGAAGAAAGGCTTTGGTTGAAATGTTTTCTATCAATTTTCCTCGCTGATTTGTAGTATTTAGATAATTTGCTGTTGTCGTTCTAGTAAAAGATAGGGCACACTTTTAGTTTGTAGTACAATCACCCCTTTGTTGTCAAGCATGTGTACTAAGGAGCACCTTTGTAAGGGTCCTCTATGTAGTTTTCTGCAATCTGGAAATAGCATTCATAGGCTGGCATGTTGTAACAGCATTATCATGCTGTCCCCATTCATAATTTTGAACCCTCTAAAGGTTTCCTATTGACTCCATTTGCCCTAACTGGTTTGGCAACAGTCTCAGTAATCCATCCCATTCTATTTGTAAATCTTATCTTATACCTTACTCGGGACAACCCCCTTGTCTGGAGAAGGAACAGGCCTAAAGTGAGAGAGGGCATTGTCGCAGTGACAATTGACAACCACTCTTAGTTCCCTAAGGTTGCACTTATGTTTTAGGGCTTTACCACTTAAAAGTGCAGGTCTGGGAGGTAACAATGTCCACTAGAGGTATTTATCTAATCAACAGATTTGATATTCTTGTGAGCTATGCGGTCTATTTGACAGAGTCTTCAGATTGTTGGACCAATGGTATGTGTAAAGACAGTTTCTATTTAATGACCATATGTGAAGTTATAGATGTGTGGTTCATAAAGAGCACGAGGGGGCATGCCAGTGACTGACAGCAGGTGTGACTGATGAACTATGACGGGGCATGCCAGTTTCTATTTAATGACCATATGTGAAGTTATAGATGTGTGGTTCTTTTAAGAGTGCCCATTCTGATGGCCACATATTTTCCAATGACGACCACAATACTTACAATTATGATATTATCTAAAAGATATATACCACCCTCCACTCAAATGCATATTCAACAAATTAAAAAAATGTGGGAGGTTGCTCTATCCAATGCTTTAATTCAGATTATGTTGAGAAGGCCTCATCCGAAAAATATGGATAAAAATATATTTAGAAATAAGATATGAAGAGACCACATATAGAACTTGTCCAAGGACTGATAGAAAACACAATCAACAGGGTGTGTTTTAAGTTTTAACAACGACAATAATAGTCTAAATGCATCCAATAACATTGTCACTGCTTCAAGGATGACGCATTTTGAAGAGGTGGAAATGTCATATACATTAATAAATCATAAACATAATACAATAATAACAATAACAACAATAAAAATAAAAAATCCCCACTTAATTAAAAGGCATGTCTCTTGTATGAAGTGGGTTGACAATGACAAGCATTTGAGTTCAAGCTTTTGAGTTTCAAGTTTGGCTTGAGAGCTTTATTGAAGCTCTCTTTTAAGGTGGTATTGGAGGACCAAAAAGCATGCTCCAATGATGTGGCACTTGGTTTTGGACAATGATTCAAAGTTTGCAGTAGCTTCTCTTGTTTGAAGGGGGCGTGCCAGTGACAAACTTCGACTTCAAGCTTGCAAGTCTCAAGTTTTGGTTGAGAGCTTTGTTGGAACTCCAATGTTAATGTAAATATTAAATACATTCCATATGATGGGACCACAATATAGCATCTAACAATGTTAAGGTTAGTTAGGTGGTTCAACCACTATATCATCGTAGAGTACTACAAATCAGCTAATGTGAGATGATATAGGTGACAGAGTGGCAAATGTATTTGCAGCATGGCTAAGCTACCAAGGGCTAACCTTGTGGAATGATTGCTGTAAATATTATTAAAAAAATATTCAGGCATTTAGTATTCTCTCCATCTCATATGTTCATGTTACGATGTTTGTGTATGCATTCCTAAAGTCTTACAGAGTTCTGTGCTCATCTCCAGATCCTCACTCAGGAGGTCTAGAATAAACTAATAAAATGTTCAATATTGTCAGAATTTTTCTTGTTACATGTTTACCTATTTTGTATTTTATGTCACATACATTCTCAACCTTTTCTGGAAATTTTGGAGAAACCCAATCTTTCTTAACTGGAAAAGTTATCTGTTGAACACGTTAACTATGGTGATTATGCTCAAATATGCAACTAATAATTACAAACTAAAAACTTGTACATATCTAGATAAGGTTGGATGCGTCAACTGATTGAATAGTGCCAGACACTACCAAAATGATAAGTACCACATTAAACACTTTCACAATCGTTTAAACAGAAACCTGGCAAATAATAATGTTCCCTGAAACCATGTCAGAGGACTACTTGCTTACCATTTTCTCAACGGAATTTCTAACGGACACATTTACATACTAGATGCAGATTTTTCCATATATATACAGAAACAGGTATGGCAGAGAAGATTGGGTACAAATAAAAAGATAAGTACACCAAAATCGAAATGGCCATGCATGATGATTAATTTCAAAAAATATTCTACATAATAAATTTAAAACATACTGTCAAGCAAAACTAAATTCTTCTAGTAAGCCAGATATTGCAAAAATCAGCCAAATATTTCAAGAGGCACAAAAAAGAACCAAGATGTTGCAAGGAGTAATGACCTTACTTGTAAATCTTTTCAAGGAAGAATCATACACAAGAGAAACTGGACCAATTTTCCTTGGCTCCTGACCAGAAGCAAGAATCTCCTGCATTCTCTCAGGCCAATCTGAATTCAACCTCCTTGCAAAATCCTCAACCTCCCTGCAAGAATTATATCAAGAAATAAAAAATTAGCTCCAAGATATGTTATATATGATCATAAAAGGCTTTGCTTTAGCTTCATCCCTGGCAATAATATATATTGCAAAATTAAGCATGTGATTTCCCTATTTCTATGAAACTTAAATGTGAAGCAAAATGTGAGATGACTTTCTTAGACTGATATTTGTCTAATCAAATATTGAAAAATACAATGTTGATTGGCTTCTTCTATAAACAACAAAACAATGTACAAAACATTAGTACCACTCAGAAAATCCTCACTTAAATTTAATGCATTTATTAAAGAATTGTGCCGACGACAACAGCAAATAATAATAGTAATGAAACAATGCCTGTTGCTGTAAACTTATGTTCCAAAGAATTGGATTGTGAATCAAACTCTCTTGTGAAAAAAGAAAAACCCTAGCAAATCCACAAAAATGTCTCCCTGAACTGTTCACAGACAGTAGCTGCACAATGAGAACTCTGGCTGAGACCATAGCTGCTTGAATCCTAAACAAATCTGTACCATAGCTTTCTTACTGATTCTGTTATTTTTATTCAAACATTGCTATAATCTTACAGGCATTTCAATACAATCCTTACAACCTCTTGATCAGCAATGGCTGTGCTTGTGTTTATGATCCATAAACACTATAATTCTTCACTTTCTAATAAGTTTTCTATTATGAGGATTTATCATAGGCAACCATACTGTACACTCGATGGTATATCGAAAGAAATAAAACAATCTTAAGTACAAGAAATATTTTCAATAAAAAGAGGAGACCTTAAAACAACAAGAACATGGGAGAATGGACCAAGGCTGTTGGCATGAGAGTGAAGCATGAGGCAGAAGTGCAAACTGACAATTTCCAAATAAGCCTGGAATCATTTTTATATAATATATATTTGGATGCATATATATTCAAAAACAAATGCAGAATGTAAAATTGGTTGCTGAAAATCTGAGAACATAAATTTCTGTGCTGCTTGTAGACAAATAGTATATTTTTAAAAAGCTAGAAATGTAATCATAGCAGCATTATCAAAACCAGCTAGGTGTCAAACCAGCCTTTGAACAAGGTCTGCACGTTGGTTCAGTCCCAAACTGGCCAGACCAGACCAGAACCAGCTGGTTCAATGGGTCTGGGTGCCAAACCAGGATTTGAATAAAGCTGGCTCCACCAGTTCAGTCCCGAAACAACCTGCCAAATCGGGCTAGTACACCGGTTCAATCCCAAACTAGACAGACCAGACCAAAGTAGCCGGTCCAGACAGGTTCAATGTGTCGGGGTGATGAACGGGCCTTTCAACCAGATCAATACGCGAGTCCAATGTCAAATCTAAGTTGCCAGGAAACTTGGGTACGGGGGCGGGGACGGGGACGCCACTTTTTGAAACAGGGGACTTGGGTACATCGGGGTACTGTATATATATATATCAATGTTATCGGAACCGGACCAGAACCGGCAAAACTGGCCGGTCTGACCGGTTTACAAGGTTGGCCGGTCCGGTCAGTAAAAAAATTCTTCAAACCGGATTTTTTTCCAAACCAGGTATGGAACCGGTAAAAACAGGCCGAACCGGTCAAAACCGTCGGTCCGTACTCTGGCGTACGGCCGCGGACTAGGGACTCACGAAACTCAAATTTAAAAAAACAAAACACAAAATAAAACCTAACCTATGCTTCTAACCTAACCCTAAGCCTATTCTAACACTATTTAAAGACCCCCCCACCCAGTACAATCTTAGGCTGAGCCGTAACCAATTGTTGAACAAGACACCACCATCAGGCAACATAACCTTCGATGACTTTGATGCATCATCAAAGTGGGTTGTGGAGACTCAAGCACCAGTATTTGATAATGAAGACCTTTCTTGGTTGGATTTGGACCCACCTCCAAAGGTTCCACCTTCACGGCCAAGGGAATCAAGTGGGGCTCAGAATCCCACTCCTGAAGAGGATGAAGAGGAAGAGGATGAGGATGACGATGAGGAGGAGTAGTAGACTACTAGACACTAGAGTCTAGTAGTAGTAGCTAGTAGGGTAGGGCCATATGATCACTTTATTGTTATTCATTAGTACTATGGTTTATTTTTGGATTGTAGGGGCCATTTAGAGCCTCTTTGTTGATGTAGTTTGGTTCAGAACCTTAGATATGTATTGCAATAGGTGCTAATTTGGATATTTGCACCCATATTTGCTATATATATGAGAAACTTTGCATATTTGTGTATTAATGGTTTGGATTCATATGTATGCACATGAATCTATATGTTGTTTTACAAAATATGAATATTTTATGTATTTTTTAGTCAGTCGGTTTTTACCCAGTGTTTTACTGTTTCCGGTCCGGTTCACATTTTGGGCTTCGTCGGTTCGATGACCGGTCCGGTTCCGATAACATTGATATATATATATATATAGATAGATAGATAGATAGATAGATAGAGAGAGAGAGAGAGAGAGAGAGAGATGAAATAAAAAATTAAATCATTTTCACCAGTATTCAATTTCAATAAGTAACATGCACATTGCTTCAAAGTTCATAAATCATGGATATAAAGTGGAAATTACATATTAACCTTAAGTATAAACATGAAAGCAGAGAATCATAAGACATAAACCAAGTGGAAATTCAAGTTACTGTTTGCATATTCATATCAATCATGATTCATCATTCATGATATATGTCCAATCACAATGTCATACACCAACAGGCGACAAGTCTACATCCAAAATTCAAAATGCAAAAAACATTGAACAATGAACAATAAATAGCTTAACCACACAAACTGTAGCTTGTTTGAGCTTCAACTCTCAAGCATGCTGCATTATAAAGTCACCAGTTTTGCAGGGTGTAAAAAAGGGATCATTGTTTCTGAATTAAGCTTTTTAGATTAAACTGCCAGACTAGCTCATGTCTTTCACATTTTAACTATTTCTTTTGGTTGAAGTTGATTTGTTATTGTCATTTAATTGAATATGTGTATGTTTGTATTATGTCATACCCCGACGTGTTGGGGTATCCTGTATTGTGAACATCTGAAAGTCGTTTTCTGGCATCAATCATTAGTGGTTGAACTTTGATATCAATTTATAAGTAAAGGATTAAAAGTAAATGTGCAAAAAATTAGAGACATTTGCTCTCTAATTATATTCTAAAAGATATTTCATGGAATGCTTTGTACATTGATGACATTTGGAAGTTTAGATTGTTCTATTTGGGCTGCAGCTAAGACACAATGGTCATGGTTGTATCATTGTTTGGCATCATTCATTAGTGGTTGAACGTTGACATCAATTCACAAGGAAAAAATGTGCAAATGATTAGAGAGAATTGCTCTGTAATCAAATTTAAAAATATTTTTGCAGCCTCTCCTCTCTTTGTCGTTGCAGGCTTCAACTAAAGTCAAAGTTTGCGTTGGGAAAGTGGAAAGGCTCGCTGGGTGTTAAGGGGGTAGAGGGGGCCATGCCCACCCCGTCCCTCTTCATAAAAGGAATAAAATATTATAAAAATATATATATTTTTTAAATTTTCACAGACAGAAGTTTCCTCGAAGGCCCCTAAATCGAGGGACAGGGTCCCCAAAACAAGCAAGGTTTCCTGTTTTTTGTCAAAAGGTTTCTGGTACTCGAGGACTTCCATCGAGAATTCAAGGGACGTATGCGAGGTCCTCGACCCGCGTTTTGAGACTTGGGGACGGTACCCGGGACAGGGACGCGAACCAACCCCCAAGGACGAGTACCTCTGCAACACAGTGTCGAATAGTTCCCGCAATGAACTAGCCACTACAACGGTGCATATCAATCGCTAAATCCATCATAGGTTCCAAACCTATCTCTGTGGCATCCCACCATGCATGTGCCTCTCAAAACTAGATGGCTCTTCCAACCTCCCACTAGAAAGTACAAATGCCATTGGATCAACATGTAACCTATAAAGGCCACCCTCTCTCACCCCTCTAGACAAATTCCTTGGACTAGCTAAACTACAATCACTAATGTTGCATTGTTGTTCCTCAAACAGAACTCTCCACTATATATGTCATACAATACACTAAAAGAAGATTATTCTTCAATACACGAACAATCTGTTGCCACCTAAAAGACACTTCACCACAGAAAAGTCTCCCAACCGCTAGGTATGTTCTTGAGGGGCAACTACGAGTTTAGAACCCACTGACACCTCGATTCCTAACTCCTTCATTTAGACCCAACTTCCACAGGTCCAGAGGGGTGGTGCCTATTTACTAAATTTACAAAGGTTATGTTTTAGGAGTTAAAACTTAATTAAGCTTATTTGTGTTCAATGACAAGTAATCATGCAAATATGCAAAATTTTCAATGACAAACAAACCTTGCTTCGAAACTTAACCAAATAAAGATGCAAGAAAGAAATAAACAATAATTCACTAAATCGGTGCCTATTCTATTTGCGATATGGAGTCATAGAGTTATGTGATTAAACTTGATAACAAGGGAAAAAGAATCAATTCACATTCCAAAAGTAACCAATATTCCCATTCACCTTATTGAAATGAACCTTCTCCGAAATTACGCAATGAATAGAAACTTGCTTGTAAATAAACTGAATCAAATGAAGAACTTGAAATAAAATGCCTTGCAAATTAAATGCAAAAGAAGAAATAAGAGATTGTAATGTTTTGCAAGTGGTCCTGTAAATTTTAGTTAATTTTAGGTCTCACATTAGCTTAGGGGATTAACGTTTGTGACAAGAAAAGGAAAATCTAACTAATGTGCCTACACCAAACACTTATCTCTTTTGATTTGAGATAAATTGTTGGGTGCTCAACAAGAGAACACGGGTGGGGCTATAACAACATTGACGAATCAAATGAAAGTAAAGGAACTATTCGTAGCCCTTCTTATTTTGCTTACAACGGTGGGAGAACCCAACTTCCTTGCAAGCAATGGATGGCAACTTTTAAAGAAAGTGAATGGTTAACCTAGCCACACAACTCTCTTCCTAAAGAAGAGATGGGGCAAGCAATAGGAAAAATAAATACTGAAATTAAATCAAATAACAAATCCTAGCTCCTCTACACTTGCAATGCAAGAATGGGAAAACCCAACCTCATTTGCATGCAAGCGATGGCTCCAAAAGAAAAGAAACTCAAATATCTTTGAAAATGAATGAAGAACCAAGTTCAAGAGACTCTCTTTAACTTGTTATAAACAAAGAATTTTCAGCAATTAAACAAAAAAGGAGAGAAGAATAAGAAATTTGGCCCATTTCTTGCAAAAGACTTAAGATGGTTGCTTTTGGGTGTCCTTTGTACTTAGTTTTGGCCAAATTTGGGCAGCATATCCCCTTGTAATGTCAAAAACCTGCAAAAAACAACCAACAATGGACAGAAAATTGCCCCAAAACCACTCTTGGGCACTATTAGGGTTATAGGGTAAAAAATGTAAAAGAAATTCTGAAATTTTTAGACAATAAACCAGCAAAATATTAGAACTTGTAAATGAAATTTGAGACAAGATCTTGATATGAAAATGCAAGGAAATAAGCAATGCAAAAATTAAAAAGTTTTCGCAAGAATATGTGTTCTTTGCTCTTCCAAATGCTTTAAGATGTGGGGTATCCAACCAAGGAATTCCACAATCCAACTTAAACAACCTGCAACTTGAAAGATTTTCTTCACATAAACAAGAAAGGTCGGTCCCTAATAATGACTTCAAAAATCACACTATTCAACTAAGAAATGTATGAACTTTTCAAATGCAAGGAAGAAAACTCATAAAATCTACTATATAAGAGCAATAGATCTCACCAAGCAAAACAATGGTAAACAGGAGCAAGCTATCCACAATAAGTAACACACAAGATCTCCCCAAATAATTTATTATATTATTTACAAAGGCTAGAAATTACAAATTGGTTCTCAAAATTGAGAGCAAGAATAGCAAGAGCTTGAAAAGAAGAGGGATTGTAACCCAAATAAGCAGGAGAAGCCTCCTTAAATAGGATACGAGAGGGAAGAGAGGGAATTTGCATGCATGCCACTTGTCATATGAGAGAGGGAAGGGCCCATGGAGAGGGGGCACACTTCCTAGAGAGGGCAACTTCAATCTTAAAAAACACTTGCATGGGGGGGCCTTTTTTGCCTCTAATGTCAGCTTAGAAACTTAATTTCCCCTCCCCAAGTGACTTTACTGACTTTACAAAATTTTGTCATTCTATTTAATGGTCAATTTTTCTGATTTTAGTGACTGACTTAGGAAAATATGTCAAAAACCTTATCAAAACTAAATGGCTTGACCCAAAGTTTGGTCCAAGGGTGTAGGGGGTCTCATGCCATTGATTTTGACTACCCATACCCCTATTTATGGGCATTAGGATCCACTTATCCCCCTTTAAATTTACAACTTTTTTATGTCGAGGGACATTTTTAATGACTAAAAATTAAAAAATCCTATGCAAAACTTAATGAAATTCCGCAAGACAATGGATAATGTCTAGCACGGTAATATACAACACTCCTAGGCCTTAATCACCCCACGGGCTTGATCATTATAACACCTTTCACCACTTTGGAGGATTTTTTGAGTGAAAAACTCAAATAATTAAAATCACTAAAAATAAAATTTAATTATCCAACGAAAAAAAGCACTCGATGAAGGACTTCACTAATGATAAAGTCCTAGGTAACTAAGTTTTACAAAATTTGACCCTCATGCTGACATATTATTACAAATTTTCCCTGTAGGGGTGCGGAAATTTCATGGAGAAGAGTTAAGAGGAGAAAGAAGAAAAACTGCTTAGCTTGAAAAAAATTGTCAAGTACATCTTGATCATCTTCATGGTACATGGTACAAGTGCATGGTACATGGTTTCCCACCTAGCTGGTTAGGTGGTCAACACAATCAAAACATAGTCCAACTCAAGAACATCACCTGAAGGCATCTGAAAAAAATTGAGCTGACTCTTCTCAGAAGATATGTAGCATCATTGTTGAACATTACCAAGGAAGTGTTTGTTCACCTTGTGATGCAGTGGGGTGGACATGAACACTTAAAAAGTTGTGGACCCTAGTATTTTAAAGTGAGAATGACTTTATTTTATAAAGGGACTTTGAAATGTGAGTTTGAGTTATTTTAAAATTTAAAACGTGACTTTATCAGAATTAAAAAAGTGGGTGAGTACCTAATGCCTCATTTATTATTTAAATGTGAGTTAATATCATTTAATGAGAAAAATGAGCATTGATGAGGGCCTTTGATCTTATTAAGTTATAATTTAATCTAAGCCATTGATTTTGAGATGGTGGTTACTCAAACAAAAAGGCTAGGGAAAGGCATTGTGAGTATCATTGTTCACTTTCACAAAAGAGATTTTTGAGAGAGGAGAAGAGCAAGAGAGAAGAAAACCAATAGTTTGAGAGAAATCAATTTCTTGAGGGGGAGAGAAGAATTTCCAGCACAAAAATCGATTAGATTGAGCATGAGCATGATCCCCAATGCTGGCACGTTTTTCTCGGTAGTCGTACAGCAACAGATACAACATTTAAGGAGGTCGTACAGCACAAATTTTGAGGCAGAATGATGTTGCATTTATTGCAGACCGTACATGTTGAAATTGGCATGAATTTCGAGGTCGTACAGCATTTATTGCAGGTTGTACTGTGCATTTAATGTTGGCCATATAACAGACTGTATAGGCAGAATCTGGCGCATTTTTCAAGGCAATGAGCAAGCACAAATTTCGAGGTTCATACAGCCACACGTGTGAGGTCGTACAGCACGATTTTTTGGGTATTCCATACAGCAATCAGTTAGAGTGATTCTGACACGAATTTAGAGTAGGGAGACAAGTATTGATGTCATTAATTTGTATTTTGCCTGAAGAAATATAATTCTCTCTCTGAAAACATGATTTCCCTTCGAGGGTTTATCATGGACCGGTTGGTCAAAAATACTGAGTCAAATTTCATGTGTGGCTGGTTGTCATAATTTTTTGTGTGAAAAGTAGATTGCCATAAAAAAAATTGAGTTATTTATGTTGAAAGAATTCCATGTGTTTCAAGCAAATAATGAAATTTTTAAATTTTAAATGATTATGCATTCTGGGTTTTGGGCATTAAACTACATGCATAGAAACTAAAATTGAAACAGGTTTGGGGTTCCAAAATTTTCATGGTATCAGAGCTAAAGTGAAGGGCTGAAAATAAAACTCAGAAAGAAATTTCAAACTTGGAGAAATAAGGGAAAACAAGGTTTTGTGAGGAAAAAGGTTTTTGAACTGATTTGCAGTAATGGCTACAAGACTTGGGCTAGAACATAGGTTTGCTGGGGCAGTAAATTTTAGCCCATGGAAGGCTAGAATAGTATTGATACTGCAAGAGAAGGAACTATGGGACATAGTAAACAGTATTTCTGCCAATCCTGTCACAGTTCCTACAGTTGGAGCTGATAAAGCCGCATTTGACAAACAGGACATTAAAGCAAAAAGAATCATACTTGATACCATAAAATCCCATGTGATACGACATATATCTGGGAAAGATTATGCTCATCAGATGTGGACAACTTTGACCAACCTATACTACAGTTCCAATGAAAATCGGAAAATGGTGTTGAGGGAGAACATGAAGAGTACTCGAATGAACAAGAGGGAGAATATGGTTTCTTACCTTACCAAGATTACACAGGTTCGAGATGAGCTTGGAGAGGTGGGGGAGAGAGTTTTGGATGCATAGTTGGTTCGCACAGGTGTGAATGGCGTGACAAAGCCATGGGTTGTATTTGTGGAGTCAGTGGTTGCTCGTGAGCATATGTCCACATGGAATCATCTTTGGGACGATTTCATACAGCAGGAGACTCGTAGAGGGTATGTACAAGGGAGTACATCTCATAGCAAAGGCGAATAGGAGAATGTGGCTTTTGCAGCGAACGATAAGAAGAAGAAGTTCAAGAAGAAGGACATGAGCAAAGTGAAATGCTTTGCTTGTCAGAAGTTTGGACACCACTATGATGGGTAGTGTCCAAACAAGAAGAAGAAGAAGAAGAAGCAACAGAGATTGATGAGTATGTTGCGAGACTTGAGAGAGAGTTTTCTCTCTTTGCTGGTGATTGTATAGAGAGAGCATCATCTACTTCCACAATAGTTGGGCATTCACTGAGTGCTTCCAACACTTCTTCCACGTGGTATATTGACAGCAGGGCTTTGAGCCATATGACAGGTGTTCGAGACATTCTCACCGAGATAACTGACACAGCCTTGGATCTGGAGGTGGTGGTGGGGCATGATACAGTGGTGAGGGAAGTTGGGCGTGGGACTATCAATTTTGAGAGGGAGCCCATGGAGCCCATGACACTGAGGAATGTCTTGTACGTCCTTGGGTTGAAGAAGAACCTTGTTTCAGTTTCCACTATTGAGGATAGGGGTCTGGAGTATATGTCCTAAATGGGAAAGTTCGTGCATCTCACAAGGCAGCAGGAGCATCTGCTTCATATGCGATCGGAGTTAGATGTGGGAAACTGTACAAGCTTCTCTTCCAGCCTCATCATGCACTAACACATACTAGCAGCAGCAGTGAGTTGTGCGAGTTGTGGCATAAGAGGATGGCTCATCTTCATCATCCAACTTTGAGGATGCTAAGAGACATAACTACAGGTTTGCCAAATTTCAGCACAGAGCAGAGTGGTGTGTGTAGGGGGTGTGCTTTGGGAAAGTTCACCAAGACTACTTTTCCAAGCAATGACACCAAATCAGAGGGAGTGCTTGATTTGATTCATTCAGACTTGTGTGGTCCCATGTCATCTGCCTCTTTGACAGGTTTTAGGTTCTACATCACATTCATTAATGATTACTCCAGGAAGACCTGGATCTACTTCTTAAGGAGCAAGAAGTCGAAAGAACTCTTGAAGAGGTTCCAAGAGTTCAAAGCTCTTGTGGAGAACCAAATAGGGACGAGGATCAGAGTACTCAGATCAAACAATGGGGGTGAGTATACCTCCAAGGAATTTGATGAGTATTGCAGACAGGAGGGGAGTTGCAGAAAGGAAGAACCATGCGATAGTGGGATCAGCGAGAGCCATGCTGCATGACCAGAGTATTCCTTTCTTTCTATGGGTTGAGGCCTCTAGTACTGTTGTTTATGTTCAAAACAGGAGTCCTCATCGTGCATTAGGGAGTAAAACTCCTAAGGAGATGTTTACTGGGAAGAAGCCTGAGATAGGCCACTTCCGCATTTTCAGATGCCTTACATATTCACATGTCCTTTCTGAGAAGATGACAAAGTTGGAGGCTACTGTAGAGAAAGGCATCTTTGTTGGGTATTGTTATCTCTATTGTTGTTTTTCATATTTATCTTAGAGATTTTATTTTATTTTTCTTAGTGTTTTCATTTGAGGGTCATAATCTTAGTTTTACCATACCTTTTTACTGTGAAAATTTATCCTAATCTTTACCCTAGTTTTCTTTTATGATTTTTTGCTATGTTTTCTTTTAAACCACAATAAGGGCTCAAATCATTTATCTCTCAAAGGTTATGGATTTGTATTGAAGCAAAGGATATTATGAAGTAAAGTACATATATAACTTTGGTTATAAATTGGTAGCATATATAAAAAATAAAAAAATTGTAGAGCTGCCAGTTGCCAGTTTGACTGGATTCATGATATGAGGTTTTAAAAGCTTTTGGTTATTATAATGATGAAGTGAAGATACATGTCAAAGGTTGTACACAGGTGGCAATGGTTTTATTAGACATATGTTAAATCCCATACTTCATCATAATGACAATAGAGTTCGTGCAGTATTGTATCGATACGCATAGGGTTTGAGAATTGAAGCCCATATTCAATGTAACTGTGTGTTTTGGAATAGGGTTTTTGGTTTTGGGCGTAGGAATTCATTCTAGATTCATGAAGAATGACTAAAAACAAAAGACCTGGAGGATTTTTGTGCAGAATTGAACCTAATAATCTACAGTGGGTTCATGAATTCCCTAGATCAGCAAAAATGATGCAAGATGCTGGCTGGTTTCCATTTTGTGAAAGGTTGCAAGGTCACAACGAATAGGTAACTAGGGATTCATAAAAAATTACAATGATGAAGTTGTTTGGTTTGAGAATTTACAGATAATAGTGAATGAAGAAACTATAGCAGAAGCTATTGGTGTATCGTCTGAAGGAGAGAAGTGGTTCAAACAGCAATCATTTGAGGCCGATTACAGCAAATTTCTTTTGCCAGGGTTCGAAAAACTTGATTGGAAGAATGGTATACATGTTACGAAGCTGAAACCTATGTGGAAAACACCATTGGAGATGATCCAAAACTATGTAACCTGTGAAAGCCGTTATGACAGAGTTTTGAGGTGTCATTTGCGTTTTCTGATGCATCTCAGTGGAGAAAAGAAAATGAACTTGCCCTATTATCTGTTGAAAAGTATCCAAAAAATGATTTCAAGGGTTCACAGTCATCAAGAACATACAATGCGTTCCCTTTTCCATCAAGGGTTAATCAAATTGTTAATTGTTTTTCATTTGAAGAAAAAGGGGAAAACGTGGGAGGAATTTCTCTTTGAATCTGGGTTTGATGCAGAAAAGCAAAAAGGAGAAAAGAAAGGAAGTGAAGATGATGCAGCAGATAATCAAACAGAGCAAGAGGAAAACCTAGATGCAGAGAATAATGGGTTAATAGAAAAATTGTCACAGGTAAATGATGAATTATCAGAAGCAGGTGTTGTTAAGAATGATGATAAAGGCGATAGAATCAAAAGACAGTACAAGGGTTAAACTAATTGAAGATTTGAAGGGTAAAGTTGTGGATTCAAGCTTAAAACCTAGAACTCGATTAAGAAGAAAACTTGAAATGGAAGCAAGCCCAAAGTTTACAGAAAACAGTGAGTTAGTTGTTATTGAATGGTCAAATGATGAATTATGAATCATCAGAAGCACGTGCTGTTAAGAATGATGATAAAGCAATAGAATCAAAAGACAGTACAAGGGTTAAACTAATTGAAGATTTGAAGGGTAAAGCTGTGGATTCAAGCTTAAAACCTAGAACTCAATTAAAAAGAAAACTCGAAATGGAAGCAAGCCCAAAGTTTACAGAAAACAGTGAGTTAGTTGTTATTGAATAGTCAATAAGCAATGATAAGGTTCAGCCAATAAATGAAGAGCAGGTTTCAAAAGGTGAAACATTTGTGGAATTGCAAGGAAGGGCTCAACATATTCCAAAAATCTTTTGCATAGGAAAGCAAAATTATGAAAAGGAAATGGATTAAGGTTTACCATCTGTACAGAAAGAAGATATCATGGTGGATATAGATGAATCAAATTGTATTCCAGAATTGACGCAGATAAGGAAATTCATGATATCTTATAAAAAACAAAATGAGTATTTGCATGAGCTGAATGAAAATTTAATGCTTTCAAATAAGAGATTGCGAGAGGATTTAGAAGAGAAGGAGGTTGATTATCAGAAGTTGGTTAATATTGCCAAAGACATATTGAACAAGAAAGGGGCTTTACAGGAGCAGTATAAGCAAGTTTTGGATCAAAATAGAGAATTGCAGAGCAAGGAGCTGAACCAAGATGTTGAATACTCCAGGTTACAAAAGAGATCACAGGTCCTTCATGATATGACTTTATTAGCTGAAGTTTCTAAGAGCCTTTAATGACGATTCTAGATCTATGTTGAATTAGTAACATCGACAGATAGTAGATAAAGTTGTTGTGTTTAATCCACTTGTCAGTTTTAGTTTCAATTTGACTTTTGAATTAAGTGCTACTTCAAACAGATTTACTATCTTTAGTTATGCGAGATCCATAAAATGTGGATCTAGAAACCATTTTGTTTTTTGGTAATTAATTGTATATATTGGAGCAAGAAAAAAGAGGAAGGGATTGGAATCATAGATGGGAAGCTAGTTTTGAATATGAACTGTAAGACATAAATACTCTTTGCATCTTTAATATAAAACTTTACTTTGATATGATTATGATCATGAGCTTGTTTTGTCTTCCTTTATGAATTGCATTTTATTATGATTTTATCCTGTGTATGGTCATCTTAAAATCCATTACAAGATTCTTATGATAAAGTGCAGTTATCATTAAATACTTAGTTACAGAACCGAGTTCATTTACTTGTAAATTCATGTTCGTAATCCCTTCTATTATTGAACTTTGTATTTTATTATATGTCATGCAGTTCTGTGATGGTTATTTTATTTGATTTCCCAGTACCTTTGATTACATACCATCTCTGTTTTAATTTGATTTCATTATTTTGAATTATCTTCAAGATTTCTCGGAGCTTGAACCCCATTAGTCTAAGTTCAACTTTAGGGATAATAGGTATGATGAGACTTCAAAGGTCTTCTACATATACCTTCTTGCACATAGGAAAGGTGTAGTAAGGAGAGAGGTGAGATTTGAGGAGGAGCAAGCCTTTAGGAGATCTCGGGAGTCTAAGATGGAGGAGCAACAGGTTTCTACTCCACAGGTGACAACATCTCAAAGTACAGGGTCACAGGTCTCAGGTGTGACTGGTCAATAGGTGTCAGGATCATCAGTTTCAAGGACACAGTCATCAGGGACTTCTGGTACAGGGACAGGTTCTCGGATTACAGGTTCACAAGTTTCACCTTCACGTGATTCGAGATCACTTGGTTCAAGTTCAGGTTCACTAGCCACAGGATCTCAGACCACGAGTACTTCTTCAGGGAGACAATCGTCAAATGAGGATGTATAGGAGGGTCTGCCACAGGAAGTTGCTTCCAACAAGAGAAATCCAAGTAGCTTAAGGAGCTTGTGAAGGAAGTTGAGGAGTCTGTGGGGCCCCCAGGAGGGAGGTCAAGGAGAGCAAGGCATCAGAGAGGTTTTCCAGCTACATCGCAGTAGTGAGTAGCTTGCGTAAGTCCGAGCCTTCTACTTTTGAGGAGGCCACCACACATCAAGTTTGGAGAGATGCCATGATGGAAGAGTACAATTCCATCATGAAGAATGATGTGTAGGAGATTTTTCCACGACCAAAGGGGAAGTCAGTTGTGACTTCCAAGTGGTTGTACAAGATAAAGAATGTTGTGGATAGCAACATCAAGAAGTACAAGGCTCGGTTTGTAGCGTGAGGGTTCTCATAGGTTGAGGGACTTAACTAAGAGGAGACTTTTGCACCAGTTGCTCGTTATTCTTCCATCAGATCAGTGATAACCATAGTTGGAGAGATGGGTTGGAGGATCCACCAAATGGATGTGAAGATCACATTTCTGACAGGAGGTGTATTTGGAGTAGCCACAAGGCTTTGAGTTGCATGGGAGAGACCACATATATGCAGGCTGAAAAAGGCCCTATATGGGCTGAAGCAAGCTCCTCGAGCTTGGTATTCAAGGATTGACTCATACTTGTTGTCAATTGGGTTTCGAAAGAGTGAGGTTGATCCCAACCTATATTTCATTGTGGTTGGCGATGATCTACTCATTCTTCTGCTATATGTTGATGATTTTTTATCACAGGGGAGGAGCACCTGATTGCAACTTGCAAGAGAGATCTTGCTTCAGAGTTTGAGATGACTGACCTTAGGTTGATGCATTATTATTTGGGTATGGAGGTATGGCAAGAGGATGGACATGTTTTCCTAGGGCAAGGAAAATATGCAGCTGATGTTCTGAAGAGATTTCAGATGGAGGGTTGCATACCGATGTCCACACCCATTGTCACCAACTAGAAGAAGCTTCATGCTTCTAAAGGAGAGTTGCTTGATCCTACTTTATAGATGCAACTCATTGGTTCGTTGATGTATTTGGTTAACACCATACCAGTTATATGTTTTGCAGTGAACACTCTCAGCCAGTTCATGATGGAGCCCAAGAGAGTGCATTGGGTAGCTACAAAACATGTTTTGAGATATATTGTTGGGACAGTAGACTATGCTCTGGACTACAGGAGATCAGATGGAGTGGGCTTGGTTGGCTTCATAGATTCGGATTGGGCACGTAGTGCATCAGACCAGAAGAGCACTTCCGGTTGTTGTTTTGGTTTGGGCTCGGCAGCAGTGGCGTGGTTCAACAAAAAGCAAAAGTCTGTTGCTTTGAGTTCTGGTGATGTTGACTACATGGCATCTAGTCAAGCTAGTTGCAAGGCATTGTGGCTTCGCAAGTTGATGGTTGACTTGTTTGATCAAGAGTTGAGCCCTACAGTTATATACTGTGACAATCAAAGTTGTATCAGGCTCTCTAAGAATCCAGTATTCCATGATAGGTCTAAACACATGGAGATCAGATATCACTTCATCAAAGATCATGTTCAGAGGGGAGTTATTAAGTTGCGGTACATATCTATTGAGGAGAAGGTGGCTGACATTCTCACGAAGTCTTTGGGCAGAGGGAAGCATATTCATTTCAGAGACAAGATGGGAGTGGTGAAGAACAGCTTCCTCGGTAATCGAGAGTGTTGAAAATTACCAAGGAAGTGTTTGTTCACCTTGTCATGCCTTGGGGTGGACATGAACACTTAAAAAGTTGTGGTCCCTAGTATTATAAAGTGAGAATGACTTTATTTTATAAAGTGACTTTAAAAGGTGAGTTTGAGTTATTTTAAAATTTAAAAAGTGACTTTATGAGAATTAAAAACATGGGTGAGTACTTAATGCCTCATTTATTATTTAAATGTGAGTTAATATCATTTAATGAGAAAATTGAGCATTAATCCTGCCTTTGATCTTATGAAGTTATAATTTAATCTAAGCCATTGATTTTGAGATGGTGGTTACTCAAACAAAAAGGCTAGGGAAAGGCATTGTGAGTATCATTGTTCACTTTCACCAAGGAGATTTTTGAAAGAGGAGAAGAGCAAGAGAGAAGAAAACCAAGGGTTTGAGAGAAATCAATTTATTGAGGGAGAGAGAAGAATTTCCAACACACATATCAATGACACTGAGCATGAGCATGATTCCCAATGTTGACACGTTTTTCTAGGTAGTCACAACATTTAAGGGGGTTGTACAGCATGAATCTTGAGGCAAAATGATGTTGCATTTATTGCAGACCGTACATGTTGAAATTGGCACGAATTTTGAGGTGGTCGTATAACATTTATTGTAGGTCGTACTATACATTTAATGTTGGACGTACAGCAGAATCCGACATGTTTTTCAATGCATTGAGCATGCACAAATTTTGAGGGTCGTACAACCACACGTGTGAGGTCGTACAACACGATTTTCTGGGTATTCCATTCAGTCAGAGTGATTCTGACATTAATTTTGAGAAGGGAGATAATTATTGTTGTCGATAATTTGTATTTTTCCTGAAGAAGTAACATTCTCTCTTTGAAAACAGGATTTCCCTTCAGGGTTTTATCCTGGACTGATTGGTCAAAACGATTGAGTCAAATTTCATGTGTGTGTTGGTTGTCATAATTTTCTATGTGAAAAGTAGACTGCCTTAAAAATTTCTGGGGTATTTACTATTTATGTTGAAAGAATTCCATGTGTTTCGAGCAAATACTGAAATTTTTAAATTTTAAATGATTATGCATGTTGGGATTTGGGCATTAAACTACATGCAAAGAAACTAAACTTGGAACCCGGTTGAGATTCCAAAATTTTCAATCATCAGCTAGCAACACGCTCGTGCCTCCCTCTTACTCCTGAAATATGTTGAATAAATACATGTCAAATGACATATGTCTCGAAGCTCCATTGTCCACATACCATCCAACACTAGACATAGGGTTAGAGCACAAGCAAGAGACTAAAGCCATATTCATCCTAGAAATTTAGCACTATGAAGAAGATACTCCATCTATCACATGTTAAAAAAGAAAATCGGCATCTACTATAACAAATCAGCAACCAATCACAAATCCTCCTAAGTATCTCACTTGTTGAAAATAAAACCATACCAATCAATAATCACGTAGATCTATCACCTACCATTCGGAACCCTTGGAACATATCAGCCACCCATCACAGCTCCTCCTTAGCATCACACTATCGAGAAACACATCCATAACAACCATCAATGTAGTAGATCCATCATCTCTAATCACAAAAGAAACGTTACTCCAAAGTACACATGTCATGCTCCAAGGTGATGCATACACAATAAGGGATCCAAGATGATCTAGCTACACAAGGTAAGCCCACATGCCTCAATCAATAATCACATAGATCTTTCACCTACCATTTGCAACCCTTGGAACATATCACCCACACATCACAAGTACTCCTCAGCATCACGCTAGTTAAAAACACATCCATAACAACCATCAATGTAGTAGGTCCATCAGCAACGTTATACTCCAAACTTCGCAGTACACATGTCAAGCTCCAAGTTGATGCATACATAAGGGCTCCAAGATGATGTAGCTACACAAAGCAAGCCCACATGCCTCAATCACAAACCTCCATGAACTCAATAGATCCTCCTAAGCAATGTACTCTACTAGGTCAATTTCCTCCTACAAGAACATTGTCACAACCCAAGCATCTTCTAGTGAACTCCAAGCCTCCGAACAAGAATCCAAGAAACCCCATGCCATCTAGGGCTCCATGCCCTCCTATAGGATGCAAAATGATCCCCCTCCCAAGTAGGGTGTGTTACCTCTCAATTTACATGAGGGTTTAATTCAAGAATTGAGACTATGATGTACCAACGTTTTAAAACTCAAACTTGGACTCAAACGACAGTCAACTCGGACTCGAAATCAGTAATTACTAATTACTAATGACTCGACCAATTTGAATTGAATGACTCGGTTTACTCAAAAATACATGAAATATTTAAATTTTACAATATTATAAAGATTCTAATCCAAAATTCCAAAGTATTATAGACAAAATATCCAAAGTTTGCTCATGTATATACCATATAAGGGTGAATATATCAAAACAGCAATAAGTGTATTGTGAAATACATATTTGGAACAAAATACATAATCAATGAGGCCTAAATAGCCTGTAGAGTCCAAAAAACAACATTCTATGATGCCACTTCATCATACATCATACATGTCAGTGACCAACATTATTAATCATCAAACTCATCATCACTGCTAGAACTAAAACTAGAACTAGAATCGGGACTAGCAATGGCATCATCATCTAGCTCAAGCTCTAACTCCTCAAGGTCATCTACAACTGCAGTAGTAGTTGAACGCCTAGAAGCACGAGGATAGGGTTCATCTTATAGCTTTAGGGTTAGGGTTAGATTCTAAGTTGCACGAAACAAGGAATCGGGTTCGTCAATAGCACCCTATACCTCCCTCCTCTAGGATCTAGCCCTTGCCTCTACCTTAAATCTCAAAGTTGATCCTCCAAGGACATTAGTCAACGACTCAACACCCTACAACTTTGATGAAACTTCCTAATACAATGGTTAAAACAAGGTAGAAAAAACTTCCATGCTTGATAAGTGATTTTGCTTGAGTGAAGAGTACATTTTTATTAAAGTCATGACAAAGGGGTTGAACAATCAACACCACCAACATCTAGGTGTATAGAGGGGTTGATGTGCTTGATTAAATGTGAATCCCATACATAAAATTTGGTGAAAACTTTGCAATCCTGAAATCCTGAAAACTATTAAGTCTATTGAATTCTGAATGGGATCTAAAATTCTACTTTTTGCGTATGAAGTCCGATGAGGTTGGAACCACTCTCAAACATCCTGAAACAATTAATGGCAATGTTAAAGATTTAAGTAAAAGGACAGAAAAATAAAGATAAGGAGATGTCACTTTTACTTAAAAAATTTAATATTACCATTTAGTATTACAAAATACTATTGAACAAAGCAAATTAGATTAGATTAAGTATTACCATTTACGGTTAGGTTAGATAAGGAAATATTTATAAAAAATAAAATTAAGAGTTTTCTCAAGTCCGTGAGCCCACACAAGCTGACACAAGCAACTTGGTCGGTTCCGGTCGAGACGCGGCCGAGTTGACCGATTCAATGTCGAAACGGTCACCCGCTCCGATTTGTTGGTCAATTCGGCTTGGTTTAGGATCAACTCAACCAACTCGGCCAACCCTGATTCTGAGTTCACTGATTCTTAACATTGGGTGGTGTACCAAAGATCTACACTTGCAAGGCTTCTTCAAGAAAAATTTTGAATCCTTACGGTCATCATGTATCTATTTGTGCATGGTCATGTTACTATAAAAAGTGAGATAGAACTCTTATTTGTTTATAATGGGTTTATCGGTAATGTATAATAAGCCCAGCTATGACAATTGCATTAGGCAAGCGACTCATGGATGTTTATCTTTTACTGAGAAAGGTTTAGAACCTTTCAATGTTTTCTCACTTAAGAAAATCTTCTAAATCCATGAATACATTCTAGTACAGTTGCCATAATCGTTGAGCTTTTTTAGCCCTTGTTCTATTACATCTCACTTCAAGTCATCATGGACATGTCAAGTCAGTCCCAATCAATCTAAACTCCTTTAGGAGTCGCTCTTGCACTTGGTCATGATTATTAAGGTGTGTTGGTGACTAAAACATAAGTTGTATCGTTAGAAGTGCTTTTTCGTAGCTTAAACTTTGGGTTCAATAATATTTTCCTCAATTACCTTTTAAAACCCAATCTCCCTTTCTCATGTAAGACACTTAATATACTTTTATGCAATCTCATATATATCCATGCATGCCATCATAGACACCCTTAGACCGTAGCGCCCTCTTGTGTGACCACTCAAGATGACACATGGAACCTTTCTAGCATATGTTTGACCTCCTAAACCCACAATGACCTCCTAGATTAGTGAGGTGCACCCCCCTTTAGCCTCAGTTCCCTCCCATGCATGAGCGTCCCAGCTCTTCTAACTAGGTCTGAGGTATTTGTTCATTATTCCAATCACTTTGCACATTGTTTCATAAATTGGTTGAGTTATAGCTTGCTTTTGACTTCACATGTGCCTCTTTTCTGTAAAAGATTATCTTCCTTAATTAATATGTCCCTCTTTTAGTGGTCCATCCCCTCTTCTTGGCGAGCCACCTCCACCTTTTTGACTTGTCAGTTACAACCAGCTTCTTTATCTTAATAATTTTTTGACCTTGTCAAGAGAAAAAAAATCCACTTAGTTTTAGAATAGGTATGGGGTTTTAGACAGAAATAATTTTTTAATGAAGAAGGAGTTGAGTCTCAAGTCCTATATAAAAGAGACTTCCTTTCTCAGTTGTCTTGTTGGTTGTTGTTGGCCTATCTTGTACTATTTTGGAAAGCTTTATTGAAAATCAATCTAAAGCCTGTGGAGAAAAATTTCATGGGATCTACTTGCTATGTGTGGCTCATTTCGTGTTTCATACTTCTTGTTGGAAGTAATATCACAATAGGATTGTCATTTATTTCCTTCTTGATTGGCCATTCAAAGGGTACTGATACCCCGTTGGAGGAGTATGGTATGTTAATTTCAATCAGATCTTTTCTTTGTTATTTTACCTGGAAGGCAGCTTTCTTTTGCATCTTTCTCTTCATTCAGATTGTGCAATACTAACCTTTTCCTTGTAAAGTGCACCACTAAAGTAAATGAAGAAGAGACTATTCTCTACCTATATGTATTGTGTAAACTCCCTCCTAATACATCAAATAAACTGAGGTTGGCCTAGAGCAATCTTCTTGGTGATCTCTTTAAGCAAGGCCCTCCTGGTAAGTCTTGAGAGAGTCCATATGCCCTTTAATCTTTGGCACTAATCTCTCATTATAACCATCCACATACAGAAATCTCAAAAAATCCTTTTCCTTCTTGTTTTAAGGCGAAACCTACTAACCCTAACGAAAAACCATATTTAGATTTTAAAATTATAGTTCTAATTTTTAATGAATATTTTTCTTTTATAAGATCTACTCACTCTAAAAATATAAACCCTAAAAATTTATCATGGAATTTCAGATTTCCTTGTCTTAAGCCCATATGCTTTGAAAATAAATCTTAAGAAGACTTAGCCATGAAAATCTGAATTTCACTTCATAAATATATTAATTGCAAATTCAGATTTTAGTTACTTATTTCTTAAGTTAATTTATCTTTTATGTGAGTTATTTTTAAATTTCTGCAATCTGGAAATTACTTTCTTAAAGCATATAACAAAAATTTACAACTCATATCTTGCTTATTAAAGTTTAATCATTTATCTTTGAGTTGTTAGTTAATTTTCTACAGTTTCTTGCAATTAAAAATCATAATTGGATCATACCAAATCGCCCCCTACCCGCCGGAATCCAGCAGAGGAATAATTGCTGAAAATGCAATTTGGAGTGCTCAAATCGCAATTTCGACGAGTCGGGTAGTTTTAAATCTGGCATTTAGTCTAGGACAGGTAATTGCAATTGCTGAAATTGCATAATTGCCCAAATAGCAATTTTCAGGGGCAATTTTGACCGGTTTTGATGAAAAAACCGCCGGAAAAATAGGGCGCTTTAGTTGTCTTTTATCCTACGCACTTTCTTGATTGTTATATACTAACTCAGAATGAGTTGTCAAACATAATCAACTATGCCCTGAACCAAAGCACCAACTCTATAGAAAGAATGAAATCTGGAAAAGCTAATTGGTAAGGGGAAAATTTGCCTAACATTTTGTTCATAAAATAAAAACCGAAATAGTGCAATAATCTAAGTCACATGGTTCACTGAACCTTGAGGTTCGAAATTCGGCGAACCTCAAATAAAAATTCTAAGTTGTTGAGGTTTCAGCCTTTAAATTTGTCAGTCTCCAATTCGACAGGTGGCCAGATTCAAATTTGCCAGGATGCCAAAGAGAGGAGTCCATTTGGTTTGATCTACGTGTAGTAAGGAAGCCAGCTGCCAACCAATTGAGTCGGGGAACAAAAATGGAATCCCTGTTTTTTTGGCCATTTTCCATCAAACCTGCCAGGTATCCGGGGGCTTAACCAAACAAGGTCTTGAGGCGCAGACTGATTAAAGTGAGTCTCTTCATGGCGAAACAGCGGAGTCCTCGAACGAGAGGGCCTCCATCATGTTTGTCTGCTTGTATCAGGCCAACGAGTCCATGAACACTTAATTTAGCCGCAGTAATTTTTGTTTATTTGTCTTTTTTTTTTTAATGTCTTTTATTTTGATTATTAAATACCGAATAGTTTATAAAGTATGTTAGTTATATGAATATTGTATAATATATATGTTTTATATTAGTTATATTAATATGGTTTTATGTTAGTTATATTAATATTATTATTATATTACTTATATTAATAAACAATATGATATATATAATGAATCCAAATTATCACTTTTGCTGGTTAATGAATTTATCGATTTACATACAAGGATTCCAATGATGTGTTTTATTGGGAGTCTAGGTATAAAAACTACATATCATACTTGACAAGAAAAAAAATATTAGGGAAGACAGCTTGGGAACTGAATTAGATCAGTACCTATCAAGTTTTTCCCTCATTATGGGATCCATTTCATCGTCATTGTCAGCATCATCAAAGTCACCAGAAAATTTGTCATCACCGACTTCTTGAACTCTAGAAATCTTGTTAATATTAGGTGTGCACATATTGCCCTGTGTCTCCCCATTCTCATGAGAATCATTTGCTTCAGAATTGGACTGCTGTAATACACAAACAAAATATTAATTCTACATCATTAGCAGAAACAAGTAGATCCTACTAATTAGCTAAAATGCAGGTATTCCCTAACTATTCCATTCACGATGCAAAAGTAAACTAAAAAATAAAGTGTTTTCCCTGATACTAACCTCCACGTGGTTTCCATTGGAACTTCCTGATATGTTATCTTTTGCATGCTCTTTCTTCTTTCTGTTCTTTTTCTTCTTGCATTTACCTCCTCTGCTTCCTTTTGAATCTGTATAGACAAGTGTAGCTCCACATAAATTAACTACAACAACTCTCAGACAAACAAAACAGTTCCCTCAATGTTTAAACTATGAAATATAATACAGTAATGCAACTGGAAGAAAAATGAATGGCTTAAACAATGATATAAGTGATGAAGCAAAATCATCAGATCAAGGGCAGAGATCCCTATTCAGTCAACTGTTATTGTTTATGTGTGCTTAACAATTATTCATATATAGTACACTTCCAGGACACTCTGGCAATGCTCCTACCATTTGATACTCGTGCAAGGCCCATAGTTTTGTATTGACCACAGGTTAACGAATGAAACTATTCCTAATGCACAAATGAGTGTTATCTGAACCCTTTGCTCCCCTGACATGGAGTCAACTAAAATATCATACAGGGAGACTTGGATTTTATCTTAAGAGCAATCTTGAGATTATCTCACACATGGACAAAATTTCATTCATAGAAGATGTTTAAAATATAGCCCTCTAGCCATCACTAGTCTTAGATATTTCCTAAAATATAGTAGACATGCTCATAAATGGAGACATCTTGTTTGTTTCAAATTGTTAGAATCTCTAACATCAATTAAGTCATTGAACTTGATCCTAGAGTTAGCTAATTTACTTTAATCCAAATGCAAGATTAACAAAGCCTTTACATATGTCTTTGCACAAAGTTCTTACCAACCATAGAACTATCCTTGCACTTTAAAATATTTCCCTGAACCATGATGCATATGTGTAAAATACAAGGCCTGAGATTCCCATCTTAAAATGCAATGATTATTCCTCCCGCCTCTGAATTGAGTCTCACAATTCCATCATCAAAGATTACCACATCAAATACATAACTTCATGTCACATAGCCTTCAAGTACACATGCTGCAGATCCATTTTCATTCTATACAACCTTAATTAGGGGTTTAACACCTCATCATCAGAGATCACATCTGAAAACTATATTACCAGAAACATTCCCTCGTGAAATTTTTCACACTGACAGCCCCGATTTCACCAATCATTGAACTTGATCCCAGAGTTACCTAGTTTACTTTATTCCAAATGTAAGACTAACAAAGCTTTTGCATTTATCTTTATCCAAAGTTATTACCTAGCATAGCAACTCTACTTTTACTTTAAACATTTTCTCTATACCATGATGCATATGTGTACACTACAACGCCTGAGATTTCCATCTTAAATGCAATGATTATTCCTCCCAACACAGAGTCGAAGTTCACCATTCCATCATCAGACATTACCAGTTACCACAACAGATATACAACTTCATGTCACATAGCCTGCTAAGTACACATGCTGCAGACAAATTTTCATTCTAACGAACCTTAGATAGGGGCTTAACACTTCATCATCAGAGATCAGCACATCTGAAAACTCTATATTACCAGAAATATCCCCATGCGATATTTTTCACACTAACAGGTCCCATTTCACAATCTATTGTACAATTCTTCCGGGGGCAGTGTAGAAATTCGGACAAAAATCAGACTTTTGCCAAACACTTAGTTTAACCCAGATTTTAGACTTAAAACTTGTCATTAATAAAAATACTTCTCACACATTTAAATCAACAACCCAACAAGCTGAAATACTAAAACTAAGTCTGTAGCAGCGGAAAAATCACATAAAAAGACAGCAGACTGATAAACCCATAAAAGAGGAGAAATTTTAGTCAAGATGATCCTGGAACCACCCCCCCCCCGGGAAAAACCAGTCCAAGAGAATTTTATTGCAGCATTTTCTGTCAAAAATGTCAATTTACAGCAGCGTTTTCAGTCAAAAATGTCAATTTACAGCAGCATTTAATGACTGTACAAGTGCCTCGATTTCCGGTCCCAGCTGACAGTACCGCCTCCACAACAGCAACCCACCTCGAAGTTTATGTCCTGCTCCTCGAAAAATGTGCCCAGTCAATCTGTCACGGTACGGTCCCTCAAAATTCATGCCCAGCAGTCCGTACACTGTATGGCCTCCTTGAAATTTGTGCCCGGAAAGTACAGTACAGACTGTACGGTACAGTACAACCCAGCTGAAAGTAAATGTCTTGGGATGTGTGCCCAACTCCTTGGGATTCATGCCCACTTGAGAAAAAAAAGTATCCTTGGGATTCGTGCCCACTTGAGAAAAAAAGTATCGTTGGGATTTGTGCCCACTTGAGAAAAATACAGCTCCCTCTCTCTCTCTCTCTGAAAATTAACCCATACAAAATGCTCACTATTGAAAAGTCACTCTCAAGTTATAAGAGAGAGCCTAGGGTAGTCTGCAAGACAAGTCCAAAAGCCAAGACTAAATCTTGCCTTTACAAAATCAATGGTTGAGAAACTTTCCCTCCAAAGCGGTTACATTTAATTTTAATAAAGTCACCATTTACTTTATGAAATAAGTGCACTTTATCTCATAAAGTCACTTTATAAAATTAAAACAAGGGAAGACTTTATAAAAAGTCCCATTACATAAGAGTCACTTTAAAACTTTATAAAGCACCATTACAAAGTAAAGTAGCCTAGCTAGTGCATGGTCACTTCCGCATACAAGACAAAAACATGCGGAGTGCCTCCAAAGCTAAATCACTAAGACTCCCTCTTAGCGAGGGAGGTACTCACTGCCATCATCATCAGGTCCTGTCGTCAAATCCATCCTATAATATCTCAAAATTATTATCTCTAGACGAAGGTTGTTGCGTTTTCTCCCATTTGGGTTTCCCAAGATAAAAATACTCGTGTTATTGTTATGTGCTTTGCCTATCTTCTAGTGATCCTATTGGTAAATACAATTAAGATTTACTACTATAATCTTATGAAAATCTTACATGGTATCAGAGCAGTGCTAGAAGAAGCCATTGTCGGAACTCTGTGGAAAACCTGTTGGAACTAGGGTTTCATCTTGCAAAGTCTTCACTCAACCTTTTGGGAGAAAAAGAGCCTTGGGAATTTCGCTCTAAGGAGGGCGCATCTTTTGGTGAAGACATCATTCGATTATGAGAATTTTCAATTTTGGACCTAATTCTCCAGCCGCAACAGAAATTAGGGTTTCAATTTTTGACCTACTTCACCCACAGTTTTGGCTCGACTCTACCTCTTTTTAGCTCGCCTCTCTATGGAGCATTCACCTCTGGAGTCAGTTCTCCAAAACTCCAACCTTCAGTTTTGACCTAGTCTCTGCTAGGGTTTCAGATCCAGATTTGCAGTCAATATGATCAGTATGAAGGTTGAAGATCGTCTGGAAGGAGCCTCTAACTTCATCCCCTAGAAGTCTAGGGTTCTTCTACTAGAAGAAAATGAACTATTACAGTGTGTAAATGAAAAGGTCCCAGAACCAGAAGTCGAAGAAGACAAGGAAGAATGATGCCAAAGCAAGAAGAATTTTGGTGGACTCAGTTAGAGACCACTTGGTTCCTCAGATCTCAAAAAAGACGACAGCGAGGAAGATGTTCAAAACCTTGAATAAGCTATTTCAACACAGTAGCATCAATGTGACTCTCACATTGAGTAATAAACTGTCGAATATGAAGATGACGAAGTCCGAGAATATTGCCTCATATTTCATGAGGATCACCGAGCTCTGGTACAGACTAAAGTCCAGCGGAGATAATCTTGAAGAAAAGGATCTCATTATGACCACCTTAAATGGTCTCCCACCTTCTTGGGAGTCTTTCATTCAAACTATAAGTGGTCGAACCAAGCTGCCCAAATTTGATAAGCTATGGGGAGAATGCATTCAGGAAGAGACGAGAATAGTAGCACGCCAAAGACTTCATGGTGCTCAACGTGGGGAAAATCAAGCATCCATATCTCATGCCAAGAAAGGCAAGGGAAGGGGAAGGAAGTCTTTCAATCACAAGCACCAAGATAAGAGATCAAGTCCTCCCCCATATCAGAAGAAACAAGAGAAGGACTTATCTCAGATACAGTGCTACATGTGCAAGAAATACGGTCATTATGCCAGTAGCTTCGAAGCTCAAACAAAAGGAAACATGAAGCTTCAACTGCTGATGTAGAAGAAGACCCTCCTCACAAGGAGCCAAGGAATGATGATCGTTCGAAGTTCTTCTTCTAAGAAATGATATCAAGATCCAGACTATGATGATCGTCAAGCAAGCATATGAAGATCAGTGGACTCTGACAGTAGGAGCCCACCCACAAAACTACAAAAGATAAGTATTTGATTATACATGCTCTACTATATTAGATCTGGTTGTTTTTTAATATGTTTTACACATATCTACATTTCTAAATTCAGGTAGTTAACAAGTAGGCTTATGTAGTAGTTACTATATATATGATTGTTTAAATAGCATGTCATGCTCACAGCAAGGTCACGAAAAAATACACCATAGATATCCTAAAGAGATTCGGAATGTTGGACTACAAGTCCATAGCTACTTCGATGGGATGCAAATTTGAAAAAGCTGAGAGATTTTGCTTTAGATTCAAATTTGATCAATCCCACTATGTATCATCCGTTGATTGGTCCTTGATGTATCTGACAAACACCATACCAAATATTCGTTTTGTTGTGAATGCCCTCAGTCAGTTCATGTGCAAACCGAGGCAAATTCACTGGACTGTTGCAAAACATGTGCTCAGATACTTGTGTGGCACTGTGGGATATGGACTACGATATGATTCAGAATGTGACTTGAAATTGCAAGGGTTTACTGACTCAGATTGGGTCAGATCCACTACAGATAGGAAGAGCACTTCAAGATGCTATTTCAGTCCAGGTTCTACAGTAATTTACTGGTGCAGTAGGAAGCAGAAATCAGTAGCTCTCAGTACTACAGAGGCCAAGTATATGGTTGCTAGTTCAGCTGCCCGAGAAGCAGTTTGGCTTCGTAAACTTCTTGCAGGATTGTTTGGCCAGATTCCAAAGCCAACCGTGATGGAATGTGATAACCAGAGTTGCGTGCAGATGTCAGTGAACCCTATTTTTCACGACAACTCGAAGCACATAGAAATTTGGTATCACTTCATACGTGATATGGTGCAAAAAGGTGCGATCGAGCTACAGTATATTTCGATAGATGACCAGACTAAAGATGTTCTCACCAAGACTCTTCCCAGGGTTTCCTGCTAGCATTTTGTCAACTTTGTATGTGGAGACCATCCTACCAAAGGAGCTCCCCATTGTTAATAGGGCCTTGGACTTAATCGCTTGCCCTAATTAGTCTCTTCTACCTAATTCTTATGGTTGCTAGTTGATGCCCTAATTGCAATTATTGAAAGCCATTCTAAAAGAGGGATGTGGGTATCGATCTCTCAAAGCCCTAGGTATTGAGACAAGAATCATATGCCCTATATTTTCAACAAATCTATATATCTTTTATCAATTCACGTGCCTTTAATTTCACATGCATCTTTATATATTAAAAAACCCTAAAAAATATAATATTGGTGGAAAAACCCTAAAAATCTAAATAAATTCAGAACTCTAAAACTAGTCATGAGTTTGTAATTCTGGTCCACCCATCAAATTCGCCCTAGTGGATTTATCCACATATCTCTGAGGGTGTCCCCATTAGCACTAGTACATTGGCAAACGCAAAATTGCCCAAATTAGGGATTTTGCAGGGATTTTGTAGTTTATACTAGACCATCAAGTGCACCCTAGGCCGCTTGATTATCTCCCATTCAAAGTGCACTTTTCTAAGGTACTGCCTTGGGAGGTGTGGCCATGCCTTGGGATTTGTGACGTGTATTGAAGTAGTGGTATTTAATGATATTGATTGGTAGATTGAATTAACTCCTTCATACGATGTATGTGTCTTTATTATTCATTGTTGACTCCATACAAGGAACTAATCTCAGCCATAAAGCTTGTAGACGGGTATTTGTCGGTGTGTTGATGTCTACATATGCTCTTCCTCCATTAGGGACTCTACCCTGCATTTAAAAGTTACCCAAAGAAGTTGAGGGGTTAGGTTGTGATGACATTGGACCTAAGTCCTGCTTGCTTACGGTAACTAGGGATGCTAGTTTGTGCGGTAACATAGTGCATAGTATGATGCCTACCCTTCTTGTATCTTAGAATACTTACACAATGGAGATAGCTTACCCATGGATTGTTATACCTTAGTTTGATGCTTATGTTGCACACTTCCTTAGGACATTGGAATCCTATGTGGCATAGTGACATTCTTTATGAGGCAAACATGGAGGCCTTGTTTGCTTGTTTGAGGGGATAGACTAATTGGACGGGGGCATTAGGGCATTAGCATGGGATCACTTGGTTGCTTGTATGGAGATTTGTGATGGACTTGAGAACTCTTGGGTTGAGGAGCATTCATGGGGGTGTAGTGGACCCGAAGAGGTGCATGGTTTAAAAGGTAGCATTGGAGCCTTTGATACCTTTGGAGGAGCGCATTGGACATTGTCTTGTGGAAAGCTCACCTTGGGACCCTTACCCGATGGACATACTTACTTGGAGCTTAATATGTGTCACCTCAGAGTTGGAACACTTCACATTTGGACCTATCTAGTGATTAGTTAGATTGCTTGCCATGGACCTTATCCACTTTACTGTTTTTAGCCTCAATTAAGAGTTGGAGCACTTCACATTTGGACCTATCTAGAGATTAGTTAGGTTGCCTTCCATGGACCTTATCCATTTTACTCTAAGTCACCTAACACGAGGACACGAGACACAAAGGACACGGGGATTCGAGTGTCCGACACGGACATGGTGACCCCCGAAATCAGGACACATAGGACACGTTATATATATATATATATATATATATATTAAAAATTATACATATTAAAAATAAAAACATATAGATCCAATTTTTTACAAATATTCAATAGAAATCAGAATCAATGCACATTTAACATTAGTAATTACACATTTACAAATAAAACCGGTAATCACAATGAGATTATGAGACACAGATCATTCATGATACTCATGAGAGTCATAGATCAAGATGTCAAAACTCAAGAGTCAGAACCATATTTCTCATTAAGTCATCAAAATCAAAATGTATTACATGGAGTCGAAATGCCACTGGCAAATGCCAAATAGACTAGTAGTAATAGTAAATACAAAAAGGGGTAGATCAAGATGGAACAATGAAGAAACTCGTCTATCAATAGTCCTCCTCCATACCCGAATCAACAAACTCATCATTGCTCTATTCTTCCTCCTCCCTGCCCATCTGAGATAAAGATTTGCCGATGTGGAGGATGAGTCATGACCCCTCCAAAGGATCACTATCATCAAACGTCACCGGCTCTAGCACTGGACCATTCAAATCCAGGTTGACTAATGCCAACTCAGTACTGTTGTCTAAACCCGTATCATCAGGAAAGACATCCACATCTTTGTCTTTCCCTTCACCCACTCCTCCCTCTTCATGTAAATAAGACGAAGGTTGGTGTGCACATACACCGTCGTCTCTGTTGTGGACTGCTCAAGCCTGCTCTTCTTCAAACTATAGAAGTTGCCATATGTGCTCCAATTCCTCTCACAACTAGAGGATGATTTAACTTGAGAGATGATCCTCAAGGCTAGCTTTTGTAGAAAAGGGAATGTTTCCCCATGAGTTGCCCACCAATTATAGGGCTTCTTAGCTCCCTTGTCTCCTACCACATCTTAGCCTCCAAATCTCCCAGTAGCAGTGGAAAACTCTACAAAGCCCTCCTCCACCTCATCAATTAAGTCTGTATCCAAAAATAGCCACCTAAATGTTATCTTCCTCCCCTGTGAAATCTCTCCATCCATGTGAGGGGCTCTATGTGAGGGCCCACCATTGAGCCATTCCTGACTATAGAACTTGGGGTTCAAGGAGTGGGTCAAGCAATGCAAAGTTGTCCAACTCTTATCCCACTTGGAGATAAGAATATCTTGAAAGGTGGACCACAAGTTCTCTGTCGATGTCTCATACTCGAGACACTCATTCTCCATAACAATGGTCCTCATGGACTCAATCATGCAATCCCACCTCTCATAAACATCCGCTAGGATGGGCTGGTCCGTGTCTACAAACTGCAACAAAGAAATGAGTGGCTCCTTGATCTTAATGGTAAGATCCACCCTCTCCCACCAAACATCCTCTAATATCGTGCCCTTCACCTTTTTTGAAGCACTTTGATCTGTCTTTCTCCAGAAAGACCAATACTCTGAAATCACCATGGACCCAAGAGTGGTTTTGACCTCCCTCAACCTCTTGAGCATGATGAATGAGGAAGCAAACCGAGTATCTACAATCTTCAGCAATGAAAGATGTGTGTACTCTTTGTAGATGGTGAGGGCATTTGTGTGGTTTTGTACAAAGTTACGGATATGGCGTGCATCCTTAATAATGTTGCCAATCCATGTCACATCTGAAGCAATGAATTTGAGTGCTAAATTCAAAGAATGGACAATGCAAGATGTCAAAAAACCTTGTAAGAGCAATAAAAGCAAGTATAAATGACTCTACAACACTAACAACCCAAATCAATAAAATGAAGTTTTCCCTGGATGAATCTTGTGATAAATTCAAACAATGAGCAAATTAGCAATGAAAGGTGACCAAAATGAAAATACCTGTGGATATTTAGTTTCCACGATCATGCCAACGGCCTTGCAAACAAGTGCATTGTCCATGATGATTTGTACACAAGAATCAACACCTATTTCTTCAATGATTTTGATGAATAACTCACCCATAAAATGTACATCCTTGTATTTCCCAAGAGCATCCACCACTTTCAAGAACACCGGTCCATTTTGGGAAGATACCATGAAATTGATGAGTGGATGGCGTGTTGGATCCGTCCATCCATCAAGAACAATACTCACTCCAGATGAGGGCCATTTTGATCTAATTGGCTCAAGAATTTTATCCACATACTTCTTTGCCTTAACCAACAATGTGGTTCTAAGCTTCTATAAACCAACAGGCACATAACTAGTTAGAGCTCATTCAACGAGACTTCGACAAATCTCAATAAACAATGGTGACCGTGCAACATTGAATGAGATGAAGTTGAGGTAGAAAATAAATGGAATGGTAAGGTCCACCTCTTCTCGCGCCTCTTGTTGGAAAATCCTGTCCATTAGACCACTTGACGATGGCCTCTTTCTTGTTGGGTATGTATCTACTATCACCTCTGCTAGGTGGAAATGGAGGTCGAATGCTAGAGGGTTTCCTTAAGAATGGAAGAGGATCCTCATTCTTTTTCTTGCTTGTTGTTGCTACCTTGCCTAAGCCTTCTTGATCCTCTTTTTCCATATCCCTCCTTTGGGTAACACTCACTAATTTACATGAAGAAATCCCACAAAAAGGAAGGGCCAACAAATAGACCTTAAACTCATTATTGCAAAAATTGCAAGTCCAACACACATTGCCTCCCCCACCTAGCTTTGCCTCGGGCCCTTCTTTCCTTGTCACATACTTACACAAAGGGTATGTTTTCTCTTGGGCTTGTTTTCCTACTAAAACAGGGTCCAATGGAGCATGAGCTCCACTAGCAACAAATGGAGCACTAGCAGGAGGAGTAGAAGAGCTTGTGCTTCGAGGAATAGGAGGGGAGACATTAGATGGGGCATTTCTCCCTTTCTTTTGCCCTTTAGCTCTTGCACTTGCTGATTGAGACATTGTTCTTGTTGTTTGATGGTTGAGCTTGCAATCCACCCTCAATGCACTTGGAAACCCTTCCAAATCCTTCAAATCTTCTTCAGCTGCAAAACAAACACACTTTAGAGCCCTCTCCACACTTGCAAATGATAAAAAGAATGTGAAATTTTTTATTTAAAGCAATTTCGGGTGTCTCTTCCGCGAAAAACGTGTCCTGGAATCAGAACACGTTGGTGACAGCGCGGGACAGGCATGTCCAAAATCGGGACATGCTGAAAATTTGTGTCTGACACGCTCTATCAGTGTGTATGTGTCGGACACGGGACACACAGGCCCTTTTGGACGTGTCAGGTATCTTAGATTTTACTATTTTTGGCCTCCCTCACCTATCATATACATAAGGGGAGAAGATAATCTTTAGTTTCATTTATAGCCAATCACACACCATGTATTAGATAAGTGAGAACTCAGGCGAGCTTGTATCTTTTCATATGGAGTTCTTCTTCATTGTACTTTGCACACTTGCCTAGTGCACTAAGGTTTTTGTGATGTTGCATAGCATTATGGTTGGGGTTTGTCCTAAAATGATGGGGTTTGGGAGAAACCCTAGAGGAGCAAAGGGAGCACTTGTTCTTGTGGTTATTGTGAAAGAAAAAGACTAGGGTTTGTGGCGATAAAAACCCTAAAAGAAAGTGGCGTGCTAGATGTGGAGAAGATAGTCAAAGACTATCTTGTTTTCTCTTGTAGACTTGTTTGATGCAAGTGTAGGTGCCAAGAGGAATTTCCAGTATGTATGTTAGCTTATTGTGGATCTTTGGTGGACCAACCAAGTTTGGTTGGGAGTGATAACTAGCTAGGATGAGACAGTGGCTACCATTTTATGGTGGGTGTGGTGCTAGCTTGTTGCAGCTTCCCTAGCTAGGATTTGAAGTTTGAAGAGCATTGGAGAGTCCTGGCTTCTAATAAGCTTGAAGGCCTACCCTGTACCAGATGGGGATAAGCTGTTGGCATGTTATTGTAACTTCAATCTATATGAAGAATGCTTTGCTGCACAAACTATGTACTTGCAGATCTGATTTTCAGCTTATCTCATGGTGAATGAGTAGTTTCTAGGGATGCTTGGTATGCAGATTTATAAAGAACATCTACCTGATTTTGGTCAGTGATTTGACAAGTATATTGAAGCTAAATTGGCATACTTAGGGCTGTAATAAATCTGCTGTAATCAGTAATTTCTGTGTCGGTTATATGTTGGAATTTGTGCCCTAAGGGCTGGAAATATTGTTTCCCTTAAATACAATTTCTTGTTGTTTATTTTCCTGGGCTGCGTTGTGTATTTGGTTGGACAGAAGTGAAATATTTACTGCTGTAATTTATATTTCAGATTCAACCTGTGTTACGAGATCCACGGGCCTTGGGGAATGGATCCACGTATCCCTGAATCCAAAACGAATTCGGATCAAGATCCGCCCAGGATGCAGTCGGAAAGGTATCCACTGCAGATGATACATATTTGCAGGAATTCGGGATCAGCTGGCAAATGGGATTCTGGTTCATTCTCATGTGTTCGAAATTCTGGTGAAATTGTGCCATTGGCGAGCATCGTGAAATCGTGCCATCTCTAGTGAAAGTGTGCCATTGGCAGGATTCGTGAAATCGGCAGGCTTCCCATTCTCATGTGTTCAGGACTTTGGTGAAATTGTGCCATTGGCTGCCCTTCCTAAATCACTGGTCGTCTTTCCTTTCCTTTAGTTGTTTTTCAATTTTTCATTACGTTATTTCTTTTATTGCTCATAATATAAGGGCACCTGACACAAAATTGGAAGCAGCTTAAAGTAGGGCATGGGAGTGACTTGTGACATAAGGCATGGGAGAAAGGCTCACGTTATAGGCCATTTCAAATGAGTATGGTAAATTAATTATTTAGGTAGTTAGTAGGTATTATATATCATCAATGTTTCATTAAGTTATTATTAAGTTATTATTTGTAAGTATTGTTATAATAATTATCTGTCCTACTTCCTAAGTATTATATATTTATATATAAATAATATATTTCATAATTATTTTTTTATTTTTTACTAGAAATTTAATATTTATATATAAGTTATAAATTTAAAATTGTATATATATTTTTATTTTGATATAAATTTTATTTTAAAAAATATAAAAATATATTTATATTGTTTGTCCTTGCCATATACGGATTGTAGCTTTTCAGAAATCTAACGGATCCAGATCCGTATCCAGATCCTGAAAACTTGGGATTCAACCTTGAGTCCAAAAGTTCACAGGAATAGATCCATGAAACTCAAGGATGAGGTGCAATTACTCAAAATTCCCACATTTGTCTGCCCAACTATTTCTGTTTATACACAATTAGAGCATACCCAAGCAACAGGCTACTAGGCAAACTTCAATGTAAGGATAGCATTCTTCAGTTTTCCGCAGACATAACATTAAACAAGGCTTCTAGCAAGATGGCAAAATCTAAAGACCTCTGGACTGAATTCCGAATCCCAACCACAGATGGCAACCTCAAGAATTCAAATGACAAGACAACTCTTCATGGCCCGTACCCCTGCAGGCAGAGAAAGAAAACATCATCAACCAAGATATGAGGCTCACATTGATTAGTTAAGTGAAGAGAAAATATGTTGGAACTTCAAATCTGAAGGAAATTGTATTGTGAAGGAGGGCTTGTCAGTTGTCCCCAATCCTTGAAGGGAATTCGGCAACTCTAAAAAGGCCCCATTTGAAAGAGAAACTGTCATTTGGAATCCAAGGGTCTTGCCAAAAATTGCAGTGTTTGTCCCTCTGGTAGCGAAAAGCGAAATTCTCTTGCATGTAAACCTGTAATGAAGAGGAATACAAGTACCTACTAGCTGTAATGGCTACTACAAAACAGAAGAAGAAGAAAAAGATCACATTTTAATCCAATGCCCAGTAGCGATGGAAGTATGGAAATCCTGGGCCTAGCAGTTCAAGACAACCCTGCCACTGAGTCAGCAATAGCAGAAATTTTGAATATATGGCCAAGACCAGATTGGACTCCATGAATTATCAAGAAAAACTGGAATGTAAGCCCAGGATTTATTTAATGGGATTTTTAAAAAGCAACGAATCAGAAATTTCAAGGATAAAACTATCAATCCTGAGAATATATAGGCTGAAATCTTTGAAGTAGTCAGAGACACAATTAATCCCAGTGAGAAGATGACGAATTTGGTTCTCTAACCTATCATGAGTTGGAAATCCTGAAAAACTCGAACAACTAGTCAGCACAGTCAATTCCTTCCATTAAAGCATGGCAATAAAAGGATATCCAAAATCCTCGAACACCTTGCCCCAACACAGGTGTGGGTGGATAAAACTTAATTTTGATAGAGCAGCCATAGATAACCCCGAACCTGAAAGGGGATGGCAAAGTTTTGAGAGATAAATCATAAAAGGCAGAATTTTTTTTTAAATCTATAAATCCATTGGAAAAGCCACCAATAATCAGGCCAAGATTGAAGCACTGTCAGAAGGAATTAAACCATGTGTTAGTTATGAAATCCAAAAGCTTGTGGTTGGAAGAGGTTCAAAATTAAACATTAACATTTTAACAGGTAAAGCCACAACTAGTGACTGGTTCCTGCAAAACAATAAAAGGATATCCATAATCCTCGAACACGTTGACCCGACACAGGTGTGGGTGGATAAAACTTAATTTTGATGGAGCAGCCATAGATAACCCTGAACCTTCAAGGGGCTGGCACAGTTTTCAAAGATAAAATGTCAGAATTATTTTTTAAATCTACAAATTCATTGGCAAAGCCACCAATAATCAGGCCAAGATCGAAACACTGTCAGAAGGAATTAAACTATGCACTAGTTATGGAATCCAAAAGCTTGTTGGAGGAGACTCAAAATTAATCATTCATATTTTAACAGGTATAGCCACTACTAGTGACTGGTTCCTCCAAAACAAGATTTCATTGATTGAACAGGTAACAACTAAGATGAGTTATTTACCGCCATACCAGAAGAGCAGCTAATAAGACTGTTGACTGGATCATCAACAAAGTTCTTGCTAGAAAGACAGACCTTAAGATTGTTGAGGTTGAACTGGGCAATGAGGACTCCAATGTCTGGAAAAATGAGTTGGCCCACCTCCTATCCAGCCTAATCTAACCCGTGGCACTCCGCCCCTACCTCTCTTCCATCATCACTCCAACTTTAGGAAAAGGGTTAATTTTGTTGTGATGAAGGGAATTAATACACCATTTATTAGATTGGGGAAGTTTTCAAGAGAATAATTACTTGTCACCCCTAATACTCTCATTATTTCTCATTCAATTCAGCAGTTGGAAAGGGAAACATATCACCTCCAGGCATCTCAGCTTCATTCATTCCACCACGCAAGCTTGAATATGAGCAGAACAATGGAGATCAGCTCCCAGCATTGTCATCAAGGAAGGAGGTAGAATCCACCTGTCATAACCCTTGAGCAATTAAGGAAAGAAAATTGTGTGCTAAGTTGGACGCAATTGAAAACATAAAAGGGCAATGTAAGCATGCCATCAAAGAAGGTTAGAGATGTCGTGATAAAATGCAGTGTTACACACGGATGCACTCCCCAAGGCTAGGGAGATGCACTCCCCATGCCCCCGGAATGGGGGCATTCCGTGAAATATTTGCATGCCCCCTCTTTTTACAGAACTCCATGAAACACACAACAAAACAATTCTCCAATGTGTGGAGCACGTTTCATAAAAAAAATGGGCTTGTGGGCACCCCGTCCCAAAAAATCTATAAAACTAAGCTGCAGTAAAAGTCTATTTCGTGCTACCTTGTCGAGTTGGTGCACCGATCTCTCTCCACTGCCCATGCTAGAGTATTCACTCGTCCCTATGCTGAATTGCAGTTACCACTAATCAACAACAGATGTAAATCTATTTTGACCTTTTATATATTAAATAAAAGAAAGTAAATTTAGATATTTTACTATTTACTTTATGAATTATAAAAACGTTTAACTAATTGGAAATAATTTTAAATCTTACTTTAAATCTAAATTCATATACTACATTTAAATAAAAATTATCTTGATTTTTATTTTATAATAATTTAAATTTGATTATTCAGACACCTTTGCAAATATCCTAGCATAGAATGTCTTGTAAACATATAATATTCTAATCCATTTTAATCATAGTTGACAAAAACTGAAAACTTACTCTATACATATAGCCACAAATATAGGAACTATAACTTCTAAAAAATTCCACTTTAGAAAGAGTCTACCTTATATAATAAATGATGTGGATGGTAATCTTGACTTTATTGCCATTTCCATCTGCTAAGAGGATCTATTTACAACCGTAATATTAGGGATAAGCTAAGTCATTTGGTTTGTGTTAATGTTTCTTTACTTCTCTATGTTTCTTCTCTTCTCATGTGTTTTTACTTATTTTATTTTATATTTTTTTAATATATATTATTGCCGTTTCCTGCAAATTTGGGGGAAACGTCTAGACGTATCCGATACTCGTACCCATGTTCCCTACGTTCCCGGGTTCTGGAAACTTGTGCAACATAGGTTTAAACTTAGCGATGAGACCAGATATGCTAGGCACCCCGACATCTCCCCGTCTCCCATGACGTTCCCTAAATTTGGGAGTTTTCTCTACACATCCCGAAGGTACAATTCCCCGCTCCCACGTCCCCATGTCCTGTAAACTTGGTAAAACATAGATAAATTGCATATGGTGGTCCTTCAAAATCTGAACCTGAAAATTGAGTTGCTCGGGACATAAGTTCAAAAAAAAATGGTCAGACTAATCACCAAGTTAGAGGCCAGTATGATGATGCTAGGACTATGAACAGTAGATTCAACATGATCTCTATATAACAGATCATCGATGTATCCAACTTCTGCCAAATTCAAGGGGATATTCAATATTGCCAATCTGAAATCCAGCATCCCAGTAAAGATAAAGCAACCCTAGCAGCCTATTCTCGTCACCACCTTTAAGCCTCCAACAGGAAGAAAATTCAGAACCACATCAGTTAAATGGACCAGTCGGTGCTATAAAAGCATCAGTCTTGACTCTTAGCCTTAGGATGGATTCAAATCTGTTGTTTATTTGATTAATCTTATCTTAGGTTAATTATGACCGGTACCAGAATCCATGTAATTTTTGTATCGATGTTTTGAGCTGCAGGTCACACCATAGACAACATGTTAAGTAGAAATAGGTAGTTGAGGCTTACCTGTCTTTTTCTTTGGTTTGAAAATTGTTGGAGTTTTTAAGGGACGGCACAAAGGTCCCCATTTTTTATACTGTAACTAGTATCACCTTACACTTGATTTTATATCAATATAAACAGATTTTCTTTTCCCTGCGGCATGCTGGGAAACCCCAACTTTTCCCGCGACTTAGCCAATTTTTTTCCCCGCGACGCTTTTCCTAGCAAAAGAATTTTGATAGAAAAATTATCAAGTACTGAGCAAGATGGCATGTCCACTTTCCCTGTAGATTGTATAATTAGGAGCAACTGCAGCCAATGAATATGAAAAGATGATGACCAATAGCCAATTTAGTTGAGAAGGGACTGCACCGATAAAGTGGACACAGTAAAGTCCAAGACCTTGATCTGTGTCAAGAGTGCTGATCGTATGCATAAGGGCAAGGATAAACATGGTTGGATTATTTGGTACAATAGGCATACAGCTAACCTTGACATGTCTCAAGACTCAAAAAATTCCATAAATCTACATTTAATAATACCTTTATTAATAATTCTCTATCGGATACCCTGCTGCATATATACTATCAAGGTTCAAATTTTAAACTTCAATGGATGAATTTATAATACTTTGACTAGATTACTACTTAAAAGAAGCAGTTGTCAAGGTGATAAATATCTTGAGAGAATTCAGTCATCAAATCACGTTCAGTAAACGGGTACAGTTATGTCCCAGACCTTGATGAATATTAGCTGCTAAAATAAGTCACAGGATTCAGCGAATTTGAACCTTGAGGTTCGAAATTCACCGAATTTCAAGGGAAAACAAAAATTCGAATTAAATTCGCCGAATTTTAAAAACGAATTTTATCGAATTTAATTCGAATTCGAATGTAAAGGCGAATTTAATAAAAAATCGAAAAAAAAATTTTAAAAAAATTAAAAAAAAATTGAAAAAAAACTCGAGAATTTCAGTTTTATTGTTTTTTTTTAAGCTATTTAAGCATGCTGCATAATATATTTCATTTTATAAGTAAAATTTATTTCAATAGGATATTTTATTAACAATTTTATTATATATATATTCGAATCTCAAAACGAATCTCAAACGAACCTCATCCAAAAATTCGAATTCGAACCGAATCAAATGGTTCTCGAACTCGAATTCGAATTCGAACCATGTGACTTAGCTGCTAAGTGAAAAGCAAAAAGATAAATGATTGGTTCACTAGGTCCAATTACAAACAAACTTCAATGTAGGTAAATGAAATTAGTTAAGCAGACTCAACCACAGCTGATAAGCATTGAACAATATAGTCCAAGTAAAACTAGCCTACTAGTGTACAGCGGCACAGCCCATCTTCCAATATGGTTTTGGTGTATCTCAGAGGTGGTTCAAGTCCTGTAGAAGGCAGATATAAGGGTTCCAGCTACATAGAGTGGTCAACTGCAGTGTTGGAAGACAGTTCAGGGTGAGTCAAGTCACGTGAACTTTGAAGTGGTCATCAGGATAGCTTCCAAACTGAAACCAATAGTTATATAAAGTTAAGCTACTTGATTTCACTTTATTATAAAAACGATAAGTGGGTACACCAAGCAATAAGTACATACTTATATTAGATGTGAATTATATATTATTAAGAAGATAAGTGCATTCCTAAGTGGACTCCATCACCTAATTGAACTATTATAGGGTGCACTGTTAAGGCACTCCTTGCGATGTCACTAGTTCAAACCCAGTAGCCCTGCGCACCACTCCTGGGGCAGTGTTGGTACTTGGTACACCTAGGGGTATTGTGGCAGTAGACCAGAATCGACCCTGTGTCATGTGAGTATGAGCCCGTCCCAGTACCAATTTCATGCATACATGCATACATACATACACACACACACACATACATACACACACAAACACACACACACACACACACACACACACACATATATATATATAATGTTTGTAGAATTTTTTATTTTTTTAAATTACAAAAAAATATAATCTGACAGATCTGCATCTAAATCCTGGTAACTTGGATATTTCCTGACGATTTTTTCTGCAGTGGCAGAAACAAAGAACAATTTAAGTGGTCCTTGGTTCTTGAATTGAGCTGGCCTGCTGGTTTCAACCTTAGGTTGGATGTCCCCTCAAAAACTCCGGTATGAATAAGGCTGCCTTTCTAACCCATTGAATTCTGGTGCTCGGCTTACTTCTAGCAGATCAGGGATGGTCCGGGTGACTATATTAGAGATTTCACCCTATCCCTTAAAACAAAATGGAGGCCTATGCTAGGATATCCATAACTCTATACCTCAGCAAACCCTTTCCAGAAACAATCTCGATCAGAACAGGGGTCAAGATCCACAGAAAAGATGAAGATTATGAGACCATCACCTTCAAATTCATGGCCTGCCATGAATACGGCCTTCTGGAAAACAAATTCCCATCCAAATCGAAGGACAAAGACTCAACAGTCCAGGATCTGAAAAGTTTCAAGACACAGAAGAAAAAAGCAGCCAGAACAGAAAACTCGGTAGCTGAAGCCTTGGAAGAATCTGGAGGACATCCTCAATTCTCTCAAAGTAACTGATTCGGGTAAAACTTTCCCGATTCGGGTAAAACTTTCCCTTCTCTGGATTCAATCTAGCCTCCATCGCTCCACAGCCTCCCATCCACCAGAATTTCTTCTCCCTTCTACCTTCCCCTCCCAACCTGTGTCGTCGCAAACCCCAACCCCCAAATCCTCCTGAATCCTCCCCCCTTCACCCCCCCCCCATCTTCACCACCACACAACTCCAACTCCTCTACTTCACCTAATGTGCAAGGCCTCACCTAGGGACCCATTCCCTTCCTCTAGAACTCCCCCTAAGAAATCTCGATTCCAAAACCCTCCTAGCCCCATCAGTACAGGATCGAAGGTCGAGCCTGTTGTGTGATCAGCTAGGGGACCAGACAGAAAATCCAATGCAGAAAAACTTCTAGAAGAAACACAGGCCAGCCTGGTGAATGAACCACCAAAGTAATTGAAGGACTACTTCAAGGACCCTCATAAGCTCCCTAAGTCCTCTAAGCTATAATCAAAGGCTTCTATGCTATGTCACTGTGTTCGGTTAATATCCACCATTAAGTCTGATATTCACTGAATTCCAAGGGATGGCAAACAGATTCATTAAAATCTGTCCATTAAATTCAGCTAAATATTAACAGTCTCATTTCCATTAAAATCGGACTTAAATTCTTCTAAATTCATTCTTTTTAAGGAAAATTTGCTCAAATTCATTTATTTCAAAGAATTAAATGGATTTACTTTTCAAGTTTACAGTATACCTTATGAGAGGGCCGTGGCTACAGCACCCAAGCTACAGTTTCTTCTTAACTGTACTGTATGCCTTCAAATATGTTGTGCATCTGCATATGCCCTCCCACAAATGGATTCCCTCAAATGTATGGTAGAGACTTGAAGGTTCTCTGCAATGACTGGAACACATTCATTGAAATGGATGCCAAACTGGTCACCATCTACAGCTAGCTGCAAGGGTGATCCGAATGTTGCTACAAAGTGGTATATTATTTGAGAGTCAACAGAATCCCTCCATCTTCATTGGCCAGACCACTGCCTTGAATCACCCATTAACATGCCCAAATTATAGATAGATCGAGAAAGTGGGTCTGGCCCGAGTGGTTGTGAGGAAAATTGTTATCCTCCCTACCAAGGTTTGAATCCCATGTTGTGACATGATGCTCGTCATGAGTAGTTGATTGATTATCACAATCATCATGAAATTATTGACAAAGCCTCAACTTTTGCAGGAACCGGTTTACCCTTGGTACCATCCTCTAAAAGTACATAGATATCTATATTATAAATTTAATTTATGTATTAATAATTTATCTACTATATAGTTATTTTTTACTATTTTTACTATTTTACAGAGGTTATGTTAATAAAAATATATGATTTTAAAATATTTGTTTTCCTTGATGGATGATACCCACGACTTGGGTGAATAATCTAGCAACATTTATGGAGAAAATGCCCTGTGCTTGTTTGTAACACAACCTCTGATATAATAGTTGCACCTCTTTAAACACATATAAATGTCTCCAATGCCTTCGGGATTCTAGGTCTTGTCACGGATGCGCCCTTCATAATTAAGGATGATATATGCTGTCATTATTCTCATGAATGCGCCCTGGTTGGTGAAGATGAAGCTGCTGGGTAATGATGGAAGTGCCTAGCTGTATAAAAGCTCCTACGCTGCCTAAACACAATAGATTTGCTATGCAATGAAGAACATAATGGCGAACCTGAATGATTCACCCTAAATATTGGCTAGGGTAGATAGATTTCGCCACCGAATCCAACTATGTCAAGGCAACCCGCCCTAAACCCTAAGTAGCTCACTGAGCTCTCAAACTTGTCTCCAAGAAGATGAATAATAACAATGCCCTTTTGGTTCAACTTTATCTTCTTTTATAATGTTAGGTTTTGCATGACTTACTTTTTGCATGACTGTGACCTAATTGATGCATGCTGCATGCAGCATGCAACTTAAGTGATGCATGTCGCATGCAATTTGATATATGCCTTGCATGTTCCGCATGACAGTTGTTACTTGCTCCGGTGGCCTTCTTATGTCTACTGATGACTGAATAATGTTGTATTAATGTATTCTTAGCTCCATGTATCATTACTCCTCAGTCAATTCCCTATTTATCAGTAATGGAACATTACACTTACCCATGCATAGCCTCATCAAAGCCCTCAACACACAAAGTAGTGGGTAGGCACGTGCCCTTAAGTGAAGATTGCCCATACTCTCAACACCGTCCTTTAAGTTGAAAGAGGGGTCATAGAAAAAGATAAGATATAAATGAAGGAGTGTGCATACCCAACTCAAAGAAGATCCATCTGTCATTGGAAGAAGAGAAAGTGTGTTTGTAATGACCAAACTCAATACAAAAGTAGACCCAATAGGCTAAAAGAATGTTGCCACCAAACCACTCATCTACTGGAGAAAACTTTCACTAACCTACTCATAGAATGGAAGAGAGCAGAAAGACATACGCACTACCATATTGTGCACCACATACGAGAGTGGTATTACTAAAATGCTCATTTAATGAAGGATTAATGGGAGAAACAACTTGTATAGAAATGAAGAATGTAGCCATCGATTTGTTCAACTACTAGAAAAAATTCTCCCTAACTTGCTCATCAATGGAGGAGGGCAAGAAGACATATCCCTGCCATATTGCTCATCTATTCCAAGAATGTCACCACTAAACTATCCATGTGAAGAGATGTCAGAATAGACATCCTATATAGCAATGATAAATCAACCATCGACCGGATCTACTAGAAACAATTATCATGACCTACTCATCCCTATTCTGCATCTACTAAGAGAGTTGTAATGAACCATCCATCTAAAGAGTTGTCAAAAGAAACATATTGTAATTAAGAGGAGATAGGTGTACAAACCTCAGAAGTGAACATTAAAACTAAAAATGCATTGTCTAAACAACCATATAAATGCACAGTAAAAACAAATAGCATCAACACAAGATACACAAGGATTTACCCTGCAAACCCCAATTCTTCGAGGAAAACAAGCAAATGTTTGTCTTCTTCTTATACAGGATTTGTTTAGAACAACACTACAGTAGTCCTCCGAATCTAGACCAAAACTCCTTGGAAAGACCTCTAGCCACAACCTATGGCTTTCTGAGACCAAACCACACTAAAGATAACCCCAAATCCTCTCTGCAAACTAGATAGGCAAACTCTAGATCCACCCTGGATCCAATAGAAAACATAGAACTCTCCCTTGGAAAAATTGTGATCTCAAACTTAGATCTGGATTACTCAATACAAGAGGAAACCCATCTCTTGCAGCTGTGATAATGAACTCATACTCTAAGGCTTCATTTATAATCTCACACTCATGCAAATACCATGGGACACATAATACCATGGACCCTCTAATACCATTTACATGAGGTGTTATAATCCACCTTTACAATATATGTCTAGGAATCACCCAGCTCCTTCTATGTTGCTCTAGACACCCCCAACATAGAAGTACCTGCCAAGCTACAAATACTAACACTCCCTTTTAGCGAGGGAGGTACTTCTACTAGAGGCAACTCCTTCATGATCCACATCCTTTATTGCTACAACTGCGTTGGACCACTCTGCTCCATCTATACTGGAACATTCTGTCACAATCTGCACTCCTCATCCATCAGTGACATCTCAAACCAAGTAGGCCCGCTAAGAATGGCCTCCTGCTCTCTCATTGACACTAATCTAAGTTTCATACTTCCTCTAGAACTCAGCTCCAAACTCCCTCTAACTATCGGTTTTCCCAACAACCTATATAATGTACCCTCCTCGATGCCAGTCATCACTGCATCCTGGACAACTGCTCACTCAGAGCGAATGAACATTGCGCCATTCCAGAACAGCACTGCATAGCCCTCTTCCTCCAGGGATGAAACTGAGAGCACACTTATTCTCATCTCTGGAACATGAAATACTTTAGCTACCTCTAGAGTATAATCTGACTCCAACTGGAAGGTGACTACTCCCACCCTCTTCACTGCTAATCTGATGTGAGCCCCACATCTCACAATGTTAAATTTTTAGAGTTACAGGAGTTTTTAACATAAGTAATAAACTTTAATGCATGAACATATAAAATCAGATTCAGAATAGAACTGCTCTAATAAAATTTGAACTGTAATAAAACAAGCATAATTTTCATCTCTTTCAACTTAACGCTCCATTAGTCACTGCGTTAAAGTTGGTCATCGAGATTCATCAAATGTCAATCATAAAAATAATGTTCAGTAGATATCAGCAGTAAAGAATCATAACCAATATTTGAATCAGCCTTATACTCAAATATTTCAGATTTGATCTTGTCACTGAAGGCACAAGTCAACTAGGCAAACAATTTACATACCTTGAGAGAAAGCCTAAGAGAATTAAAGCGGAAGCATACTGACCCAGACTTCTTAGTCAACAAGCACAGTCATACCCAGTATAGTCATGCTGATAAAGGACACATAGTCATGCTAAGTAAGGATGTAGTCACATTGTGCAGAGACACAGTCATACTTTTGCACAGTCATGCTTGTAGGAGACACATGGTCATGCTAAGGAAGACCCATAGTCCACACTAGAAAAACAGGCTCATGATCATGCTGGGTGAAACCTAGAGTCCACACAAGCTCACGATCACGCTGGGTAAAACACACAATCCACACAAGCTCACGATCATGATGGGTAAAACACAATCCACACAAGCTCGCGATCACGTTGGGTAAAACACACAGACCACACAATAAAGGCAAACTCACGGTCACGCTAAGGAATATTCACAGTCCACACTAGAAACACAGGCTCACGGTCACGATGGGTGAAACCTAGTGTCCACACAAGCTCACGATCACGTTGGGTAAAAAACACAATCCACAAAAGCTCACGATCACGCTAGGTAAAACACACAGTCCACACAAGAAAGGAAAACCCACGGTCACCTTGAGGAAGACCCACAGTCCACACTAGAAAAATAGCCTCACGGTCACAATCACGTTGGGTAAAAAACACAATCCACAAAAGCTCACGATCACGCTAGGTAAAACACACAGTCCACACAAGAAAGGAAAACCCACGGTCACCTTGAGGAAGACCCACAGTCCACACTAGAAAAATAGCCTCACGGTCACGATGGGGAAGACCCACAGCCCATACTTGAAAGACAAGCTCACAGTCACGATGGGGAAGACCCATAGTCCATATTTGAAAGGCAAGCTCACGATCACGCTAGGGAAGACCTTGTCACACATGAAGGATAAACTCACAGTCATGCAGGTGCAGAAGAGCATGGTCATCTAGGGGAGGAACCAGCCATGCTAAAGCAAAGAACGGTCACGCTGAGACCACGTAGGAGCTCACATGAGAGAAGAATGAGACACGGCCACGCTGGGGTGGAAATCACAATCCTGCGGGTAAAAGATACAATCGCGCAAGAGCAGGATGTAAGAACAAACAAGTTGGGCAACAAGGATACCAAAACGATCTAGAGCTACGAGATGGACCCACGCGAGGTAGAGACACGTGAAGAAGATAGTCATGCGAAGCAGAGATCGAAGGTCATGCAGAGCAGAGATCTTAGCCATGCAACAGAAGAGACTTGCGAAGGAATAGTCACAAGTCACGCAGGCAATGTACAATCACGCGGATGCTAACGAAAGAGTAATCCAAAGAATCAGATCTCAATCCACATTAGAAAACAGGATCACAGTCATGCTGGATAAAACCCACAAGTCACGGCGGAGGAACACGTGAACACAAACAGGGTGGAGAAGTACAGTCACGGTGCTGAGGATCAGTCATTGTGTTGAGGAGGTCACACAGATGAGAGATCATGCCAATGAGACAGACCACGCAGATGCAGTGGGAACAACCAGTCACGCAGATGCCAAGCGAGCCACGCGGGTGGTGCAGGGAGGAAAGCCCAGTCATATGGGCAAGGTAAGCCACGCGGGTACAATCCGAAAAACCAGTCACATGGATGGATACGAATTGTTGTGTGTCTGAAGAATGATACCCTTAGCTTTTTAAATAAGCCAACGTCAATCAAGCACTTCGAAAAAAAAATAAAGTGATCCAAAATAAAACCATAAAAATAAATGGTTCAAAGATAAAATAAGACCATAAGGTAAAATGTCGTAATAATAATAAAATGGTCAAAAAGATAAAATAATATAAGGTCCAATGGTTTTATAATAAAACCATAAAGTAAACAGTCCAAAGGTTTTATAAGAAAACAATAAACAATAAGTGGGTCAATGTTCCTTATAATAGTGTACCACAAATAAAATCTATAAAGTAGTAGTCATCATAAACAAACGTACACACAATAAGAGTGCTAGGACCAAGTAAGATAAAGGACCAAGATTCAACCAAGGGGTAAATACTAAACAATAAAACAACCCGCATACCCACAAGATAAGGTGAACCATAAAAGGTGGACAAAACAACTCCTTTATAGGACCTACAAGATCAGTAATTCTTTTCTCTCTCTCAAGGTACATTGCTCTATATATTTTTGGCATCATTGTATAAGGGGAAGATCCAAACCGGATGGTACGATGCTTTGGTCCTCAATACTACTCCTAAGGGTTAGGTGCTAGTGACATCATCAAGGGGTGGCCAGTCCCTTGAAAAACAACCTAATAGTAACTGATTAGGAGAGAGGACATCACACATCATTATCTTGGTTGACTGCCCAAGATCCTCCATTCTTTAAAGAATGGCTCTTAGCCCTAAGCTGAGTTTCAATCCTAGACTGAATCAAATTCTTGGTAACTGACCAGGTGCCTCCATTCTCCCAAAGAATGGCACTCAGTACTAAGTTGAGGTTCAGTCCCAGACTGAAAGTTGATCAACCACATGCAAGACCTGCTTGGTCCCAGACCTTGAGTCTTCCTGGTCCCAGACCAGGAATGTCTCTGCCTCTACCTGCAGGATCTACTTGGACATCGTGTCCTTGGTCCCAGACCAGAATACCCTAGAGGCACATAGGGGGCCTAGCCACATGCTAGGGGCTTTGCCATGGCATCAAACCGCTTAGTCCCAGAACAAGAACCCCAGGAGACTACTGGGGGCCCTAGGGTACCTTCTAAGGTCTTACTCTGCCCTAGTTAACTGACTAGGGTACCATCCTCCCTAAGAATGGGTCTCGCAGTTACACTTAACTTTAACACAGCATGTAAAATCTACTTCTGAAGCATCCTGAAGCACTAAACCCTCTCTAGTTAAGTGGCATGAAACTCCATTGTCTATGTACCAACTGTTGTCGGTTGAAATGGCAGCCCAAACCACCGGCAAGAATATGTGGAGAAAGTGACCACTGTCACCTTAGTCACTTTTCCAAACTTCTTCGGAAGTCGAAACCTCCTAGGGGAGAGCCTTATATGACTCTGCAAAAACACTTAGACACCAAATATATCTTATGCATTTAAGGTTAGTGATCAGTGCTTAATGGAGTCAATAAAAAAAATGGAGTAGATGTACTATCAGAATGAATATGAATCGTGTGAGCACATTAGCCTAAGTGTAAACCAATTATCAGCTTATAGATCCCAACGTACAAATAGCATGATATGTAGGCATTAACAAAATACAAATGTTTTACCAAACAATCACCAATGTACATGTATAGCAGTATATAAAGGTCATCCATTTAAATGTTTGGAGACTTATTATAGACTTAGCATAAGTAACAACAATAACCAAGTATTTACCACATATCATATTAAGTATGAAAGCAAGTTCCATGTATTCCTTTGCAGCGAAATCATAAACTGTATGCAGCAGTATGGGTATCAGTCATGTGTGCAAATATTTACTACAACAGTGGTAGTTTAAGGTATTTACTATAGCATAAGAAACAACCATGTGCATATAACCAAATATTCACCGAGCAATTTCATCAACTCTTAACAATGTTGCAAACTATATGTGTGATGGTAAAGGATGTAAAAGAAGTCCACTTACTAAACCGCCAGCTAACCAACCCATTAACAAGTCTTTGGGTGATGTGTGAGATATTAGGAGACTAAGACGAAGGTGTAGAAGCAGCAGGCAAGTATATAGGGAGGGCTGCCACTGTAAGGGCATCCCTAAGGTATGGGTAAAGGACTGTCACAAAGGTGACCGAGGCTGTAACAGCCTGAGGGAAGAGACCCAAGGGCTGGAAGGGAAAGCTCAGGTGGCCAGCAAAGTGGAGAAAGGAAGTGAGAAGGTATAGGGGACAGCCGAGAGAAATGGAAGAAAGATATTGTGGTTAGTTTCGGGCTGTAGCAGCTTAGGAAAAGGCAGGTCCGAATGTGAGAAAGGAGGGGACTAGGGCAAGGTATTAGGATGGAAGGCGAGGGTTTGAACAGATGTTAGCAGGGGGCAGGGGGAGTATGGAGGGAGGAATCCTAAACCTGCTGCAGACCTATGAAGGCTATTACGAAGGGTAGCTAGGGTAGAAAATAGGGCAGCGAGGGAGGTAAAGGAGAAAAGGGAGATGTAGCAAACCCTAATGGATAGAGAGCAAGGGTCTAGGAGGTAGTACTTAGGACTATTTTGGGCAAGGAGATGAGAAAAAGGGTATGCCAAGGTGCCCTAGTCCTAAGGCATCTAAGGAAAAAAATGGCTTCCAAAAGAGGAGAAGGAACCTAGTTAGGCAACTATCCTAGAAAACTAAGGGTAAACCCTAAAGGACTCTCACAAGAAGACATGCCTCTTCTTCCTAAGGTGACAAAAAGGCTAGAAATGGCGTATTCTAGAAAAAATGCAGCCTTAAAGCCACCATTTAGTCATGAACATGGATCATCTACCAACATTCAAACAAAGAGATAAAAAAACAAACCTCCATGTGCTAGTGTTTAGCCAACAAATCCAAGGATCACCTTGCAAGAGAATTTAACCAAAGAAATCCAAAACAAGCTTGCATAACCAAGAAAAATCCTCCTCAAGAGGGGCGCATTTTCTCCAAAGAGCCCTAGTTAGGGTAAAAGTGTAGCATATTAATAATCCCAATTATCACATATCTTAAAATGAAGTGAGGAGATCTATTTATATGATCTCACACTCACTTTTTACAAAAATATCCAGGTCGACATGCCTTTAAAATGTAATTTGAAATTATAAAATGTAACTTAAAATTAAAACAAAATAATAATAATAAAGGCCTAATGTAGGATCAAGGTAGTCTACCTGGGGTATTTTTCCCCTGGGTGCCAAAAATAACGTAAATAAACGAATCACTCCGAACGAAAGGCTGGAGTGAGCTGGAACGGGGGGGGGCATGCCCCTACTAACCTCGAGATGTTGTAAAATCCATCAACACCCCCCTCAAACAACATGTACGGCCTAGTGAAGGAGAAAACGTCCTGATGAGGAAGAGTGCCAAGGAGAGAAAGTGCCAGCTGAATGAGAGGCCAGGAGGGTGTCCATGTGGTTGTAAAGGAAGACCAAAGTCTCATATCTAAAATAAAAGCCATCAAAGCAAGTATACATGGAGTGTAGTCATGTGAGGCAGTGACCAACCTCTAGGAGCCACAGACACCAACCCTGAGGTTAAAACCCCCAATAAAGGGCAGCCAACAGTGCCATTAAGCCATAGTACTTATAAAGGAAGAGTCAAAGGGCCATGCCATTACTAATACTACTAAATAATACCCTTCCTGGTCGAAGAATGGGCCTCTCTCTCTCTGGGGTATATCTGAAGGCGCATTGGGTACAGGTGCAGTGTAACACTAGCCACAACTGGCCATACACCCAAACAGAGAAATGAGTGAAAACTCATTAGCAAATTGGGCAGTGAACTCATCCACCTCTTCATATTCTTTTGTTGCTACTGCCATCTGCTTCTTCCCTTCTTTACCCTACTTCCTGGTAGGACACTAGATAGCATAATGCCTAGGATCTTGACAAGCAAAGCATTGGATCTTACTCATATCCTTCTTTTTGTTGCCACTAGAAGACTCTCTTGCCCTTGAATCTAGAGGCCAAGGCAAGATTTTCCTCTTCTTCCTCAACCTCCTCCTGCTTCTGAAATCCTCTTTGGATCTCCTCCTGAGTGAAGTCATCCCAGAACTTGCTCTAGTCCAAGAGCTTTTCTCTGCAAACCACACATGTACAAAAACCTCTGAGTCCTTGGTGAAGCCCTTCAAGGCTATGCACACCATCTCAAAGTCTGGGATATTGTCCCCAATTGCATGCAACTCATCCATCACTTGCTTGATCTAAGTGGCATAGGAGGCACCATTTTCCCCTTGGCCATCCTAATGCTATGGAGCTTATCTCGTAAGGCCATCTTCTTGTTTTCATTATTGTCCTCAAATAGGCCTCTCAATGTATCCGAAATCTCCTTGGCAATATCTTTTGACCAAGGTGTGAGATCAAGTGGTCTTTTACCCCATCAATGAGTAACATCTATGCTTTGAACTCATGAGCTTCCTTTCGTTGGCATCTGTTGGAATTGCCACTGGTTTTGCTGACCTCACCAAATATCATACCTGCTCTCCTTAAGGATGGCACCCATCCTTATCTTCCACTATACAAAGTTGGACACCCCCTCCAACCTGTCCTCGTATCTCAGACTAGAGGCCATCTCTGTTGCACCACTGTAACAATATTAAAACTCTGCGAAACTAGTGCTACCTTCTTGGACCTGCAACAAAAACCTTGGAGTACCTACAACACCTTGAGTCTTCTCATAGTGGTATACTCAGAGACCCTGCTCGGATACCATGTGAAATTTTATGTTTAAACCCTTGATTTACAACTTCTTTAATGTTTTCTTTAGTTACAACTTAGAAAATAATTATGTTGCAGAACTAGACATTAAAACTGAAAAATTCATTGTCCAACCAATTATATAAATCAGCGTAGTCTGACTCGTCCAGGACTCACCGAGTATGTTGAGTATGGGCGAGAAGCAACCCAGCCGAGTAATCGCTGCAAACTCAACACTCAGCGGAACTCGGCAGAACCGGCAAACGCGCGAGTAACCAGCCAGACTCGGCGAACTCGCGATGACGTGGAAACGCCTCTTGTTTTGGCATTTGCTGAGCTGGAGGTTTTTTGGAGGGAACCGTTGGAGGCTTGGAGCCTTTAAGCCGTAAGTTCAGTCGACTGCGAGCACCATTCAGCACTTAGCTTCTTGCTGCACCGTCCACCATTCAACATTCGACCACTTCTCAGGTTCACCGTTCACCATTCGACATAAGTTCACCATTCGATGGCTCACAGTTCAGGCTTCACGGCTTCTCCGCTCACAGTTGACCGTTCAGGCTTCGAGGTCGAGGGGGTTCACAACTTCACCGTTCAGCAAGCTTCGACGTCGAGGGAGTTCACAGCTTCACCATTCAACAAGCTTTGTCGTCGAGGGTTCAGTCTTATCGCCGTCGGGGGTTCAGTCTTAGCGTGGAGGCTTCACGAGTCACGACCCAAGTTTTTTTTATGTTAATTTTCATGTAATGTTAATTTTTTTATAATGTTTAATTTTTTTTATTTTTTAAACTTTAAAACATTAATGTTATTTTTTATGTTAATTTTTTTAATGTGTAATGTTTTTTATTGTTTAAAGTTTTTTATAATGTTTGAAGTTTTTTATAATGTTTAATTTTTTTTATTTTTTAAACTTTAAAACTTTAATGTTTTGTTTTTATGTTAATTTTTTTTATGTGCAATGTTTTTTTAATGTTTAAAAATTAAATGTTAATTTTTAACTTTTAATGTTAAGTTTTAACTTTTTTATATAGTTTATAAAGTTTTTATATAATGTTTTGTTTTTATTTTAAGTTTTTTTTGTTTTCAAGATTTGTTTCATTCTGCTAGTTTTTGTCATTTGACATTTTTTTTTTAATTTTAAATATATTTTAATTTTTTAATGTTTTAGTTTTTAATGTTTTTTTAAAGTTATTTTTTAAATTTTTTTTATGTTGATTTTTATTTAAGTTTTCAAATGTTGTATTATTAGTTTTTTTTGTTAGTTTTTGCCTTTAGTTTATTTATTTAAGTTTTAATTTTTAAAAGTTTTGAATGTTATTTTTTATAGTTTTTAACTTTTTAATGCTATTTTTTTCCACTCAGGATTCAGATCCATGGCACCTAGGAGAACACCTAGAAGGCCTCTCGATAAAGCATGGGAACATTGTGTTTGGGTGGTCCCAGGGCAAGACAATCAAGTAAAGTGCAATTACTATCCAACAACTATGTATGGAGGCATAAACAGGTTAAAGCACCACCTAGCTCGAGTTGTGTGCAAAGATGTCGTAGTTTGTGATGGCTGCCCTGAAGAAGTCACAGCCGAAATGTCAGCTGCTTTGGAAAGTATCAAAGAACAAAATGCCAAAAGATCTAGGCTAAGGTTTGAAACTACAGGGATTGGTAGATCTCCAATGGGACCTCTAGGCAGTTGCTCAACAAATGTTCCACCAAGTCCATCTATCACCTCTCCTTTCTTCCTCCCTCGTACCTCCCCAAGATCTCAACCAACATTGGACAGCTTTAATGAAAGGAAAAGGAAGGAGGCAGATATGGCAATGAGGAGGTTTTGCTACCATGACAGCCTCTCATTCAACCTTGCAAGGTCTCTTTTTTATCAGCCCATGATAGATGATGTTGCAGGCACTGGCCCTGAATGCAAAGGCCCCTCTTACAATGCACTTAGGGGGACAGATCTAGATGAGGAGTTTCAGTGTATCAAAGAACAGTTGGAGAGCATTAAAAGCTCATGGGAGTTTACAGGTTGCACAATCTTGTCTAATGGGTGGACAGATCAGAGGAATAGAACAATCATAAATTTCCTTGTGGCTTGCCCTAAAGGAACCATGTTCTTGAAATCCGTTGATGCATCTTCACATGTGAAAGATGTAAATCTGATTTTTACATTGTTAGCAAAGGTTGTGGAAGAAGTGGGGGTCAAGCATGTTGTCCAAGTAATCACAGACAACACTGCAAATTATGTGGCAGCAGGTAAATTGCTTTGTGCAAAATACCCTACTATTTTTTGGACCCCTTGTGCTGCCCACTGTATAGATTTGATGTTGGAGGACATTAGGAAGTCGGCATGGGTGCAAGATGTTGTTCACGGGTGCAAACAAATAACCAAATACATTTATAACCATGCTTGGGTGTTGAGCCTTATGAGAGAGTACACAGAAGGTGAGCTCAGTCGCCCTGCTATCACACGATTTGCAAAAAACTTTCTCTCCCTCCAAAGCCTTCTTAATGAGTACCAAGCGTTGAGACGAATGGTTAGCAGTAGAGAATGGATACATTATAAAGATAGCACAAAACCAGATGCAATGGCTATGAGTTTGTCTGTCTGTAGAGATAGTTTATGGGAGGAAGTCACTGAGATTGTCAGCATGACAGAGCCACTTGTGAAAGTGTTGAGGATCATGGATGGTGATAAACCACCAATGGGATATATTTATGAGGCGATGGACAGGGCCAAAGAGGCCATCAAGGCCTTCTAAGGGGGCTAAGTCACATGGTTCGAATTCGAATTCGAGTTCGAGAACCATTTGATTCAGTTCGAATTCGAATTTTTGGATGAGGTTCGTTTGAGATTCATCTTGAGATTCGAATATATATATATATATATAATAAAATTGTTAATAAAATATCCTATTGAAATAAATTTTAACTTATAAAATGAAATATATTATGCAACATGCTTAAATAGCTTAAAAAATAAACAATAAAACTGAAATTCTCGAGTTTTTTTTCAATTTTTTTCAATTTTTTTTCGATTTTTTTTTAAATTTTTTTTCGATTTTTTATTAAATTCACCTTTACATTCGAATTCAAATTCGAATAAAATTCGAACTAAATTCGAATTCAATAAAATTCATTTTCAAAATTCGACGAATTTAATTCGAATATTTGTTTTCCCTTGAAATTTGGCGAATTTCGAACCTCAAGGTTCAAATTCGCCGAATCCTGTGACTTAGATAGGGGGGATGAATCTAAATATTTCCCTATATGGCATATTATTGATTCCAGGTGGGACAGGCAACTACATTCACCATTACATGCAGCAGGGGCATATCTCAATCCAAGCATATTCTATAATGTTGGGTCTAAAATTCAAAAAGATCCTGAGGTGATGAGAGGTGTAATGCTATGCATTGAGAGGATGTACCCAAGTCAAGAGATTCAAGACCAAATCAATATGCAGCGAGATATGTACACAGAATCATCTGGCATGTTTGGATTTAGCTCAACACAAGGTCTCAGGGATAAGAAAGTGCCATGTAAGATTCAATTACGTAAATCATTAAATTTTATTTCACTATTTTTTTTTTCAAGGTTGACATTGCAAAACTTGTAATCTTTGTTTGTTTGTTTTTTATAACAGCCCATTGGTGGTTAGATTGTGGCACTGAGGCACCACAACTACAGGAATTTGCCATTAGAACCCTGAGTTAGCCTTGTAGTGTGTCATGTTGTGAGCGCAATTGGTCAGTATTCGAGCACATCCACACCAAAAAGCGCAACAGGTTGGAGCATGAGAGGTTGAAGTTGGTCTACATATACTACAAGCTTCGGATGCTCACAAAACAATTGCAAGCAAAGGATTTGGATCCAATTTTATTGGATCAGATTGATCTAGTATCTGATTGGGTAGTGGAGGATGAAGCTCCTACTGATTTGAGTTGGCTTGATGAAGAGACCGAGGGTCCCTCTGGTGTTCCATTTTCCGAAATGGAAACACCAAACACACCTGCATCACAGTGGATTTTTCAGTCTATTGATGTTGGTACTAGCTCTACTAGGGCCTATGCTAGGCGATCTACTACTCGTAGTCATGCATGAGACTCGAGTTTGGACTTGGAGACACTATCTTTTTTTATTTTCAGCTAGCAATGTTTTGAGTTATGTATTTGAATTTTGAACTTTGACGTTTGAACTTGGTACTATTTTGGAATGTGTTCAGGGAATCTTCTTTCATTTCACTATTTTTGCATAGAAATATGAAATATGGTATTATGGAGTGTCAAATGTTGTGTAACGTGTTATACTTATAACTTATCATTGATCAATTTTTATGAGATGATTTAATGAATTTTTGCATAGAATTGTTTATATTACTTATATGAATTAGAAATGTGATTACGTATGTTTTTTGTGCACAGAAATTACTATATTTTTATTTTTTCCATATTTGCCGAGTATTTGCCAAGTCTGATCCGAGTCTTATCCGATTCGGCGAGTATGCGAAGTCCCAAGCCAGCCGAGTATTTGCCGAGTCCGAGTCTGACTACACTAATATAAATGCATTGCATAAACAAATAGCATCCACACAAGATACACAAGGATTTACCCTAGAAAGCCCAGCCCTTCAAGGAAAACGAACAAATGTCTTCTTCTTACTGCAGGATTTGTATGCAACAACACTACATCAGTCCTCCAGATTAACCCTTCAGATCTGGGCCAAAACTCCTTGAAAAAACTTCTAGCCACAACCTATGGCTTTCTAAGAGTAAACCACATTGAAGATGCCCCAAATCCTCTATGCAAATAGAATAGACAAACTCTAGATCCACCCAGGATCCAATAGACAACAGAGAAGTAATTCTCCCATGGAAAATCTGTCATCTCAAACTTAGATCTAAAATGCTCACTACAAGAGGAAACCTGTCTCTTGCAACTGTGATAATTAACTCAAACATATCACAGTAAACAAACACCATGGACCCAATACGATGGGACCTCCAATACCATGGGACACATAATACCATGGAACCTCTAATACCATTTACATAAAGTGTTATAAATACACCTTTACAATATATGTCTAGGAATCACCTAAGATGTGTTCCCCTAGTGACTTTGTGCCTAAGTCATTAAAAGGGGAAAAGTGACATGACACTTGTATTAATTACTTGAGATGAGTAATTAATTCACTTTAGAGTCATCAAGTGACTTTTCAATAAATTTAAGAGGAAGTTTAAAGGAAATTATTTAATGGAATGAAAAGTGATTTTTCTCGTCAATTGATGTGAGAAGACTAGATTCAATGTGGGCCCTTGATCTAGTGACTGTTCAACTGCCCTAGGAGACAAAATGAAGAGAAGGGAAAAATGATAAAATGGCATTTCATTCTTCATTTGTTGCTAACCAAGAGAGAGTCTTGTGAGGAGGTCGACCATCGGAGAAGGAGAATCGAGTTGCTGAGAGAGAGCCTTGGCGTGCATTCCAAGAACTAAAGACTAGCACAATTCCGAATACAAATTTGTACTGCAGTATTCTGAAGATGGTTGGCACAATTTTCGAGGTAGAGTCTAGCTCTGTTTTCTGTTATCTGTGTGCACACAGATCGAGGTGAATGGCACACAATTCAAGGAGTGAACTGGTGCATAACTTTCGAGAGAAAGTACAGGCACATTTTTCCATAATGTTGGCACGTCGTTCTAAGCAGTCCATACAGCATTAATGACTGCATATCCGAACAGGTTGATTCTGTAGCTGAGAAGGAACAGATTTTGAGGCAGACTGGTGCACAAAATTCGAGGTTATCTGTTGTTGTTTTTAGTGGGCACACACACCAATGAAGCTGACTGAACAAGACAATCCGTACAGTGTTGTTGATGACACTATCTTCAGGACTATATATGCACAAAATATAATGCAGCCTTCTGCACAGTTTTCAAGGCAAAATTCCAGTCATCTATGGTAGAGATAAGTTGTACTCACTAAGAAATTTTACTGTTGTACCTTTTATTTTGAAGAAATTAAAATAAAGACTCCTCTCTCTCACAGGTTTTCCCCCTCAGGGATCTTTTCTGGGCTAGTTGGCCAAAATTCTGAGTCTGAAATTTTAGATATGTGACTGATATTTATTTCTGCTCTCAGTAGTGTTGTAAAAATCTTCTTGTGTTTCTAATTCTGGGTTGTTTACGAGGAAAGAATTCATTTGCAGTTGTAATATGTTGAATGAATTTATGTATTAAACAACGTATCACTGAAATTAGAAATCAGAGTTGAAGATTGAGTGAAAATTTTAGATGGTATCAGAGCTGGTTGTTTGAACTTTGAAGTAGAGCAGGGACTTCAGACTTGAGAGGGAGTTCTCTTTTGTTCATAAGAGGCAGATTTGGACATACATTTTCAGTGAGATGGCTACTAGGTTATGGTTGCAAGACAGGTCGAATGGGGCAGCCAAATTCATTCCTTGCAAAGCAAGGATTGTACTTATTCTGCAGGAGATCGAGTTGTAGGATGGGGTAGTGAACAACACTCAAGCAAATCCAGTACAGGTACCAGCTTCTACTAATGCAGCAGCATTGGCAGCCTTCAACAAGAAGTACAGCAAGGCAAAGAGGATCATCCTTGATGGGGTAAAGGACCATGTGATCCCACACATGTCTAGTAAGGACCATGCTTACCAAATGTGGTATGCCTTAACCAATTGTACCAGAGTTCCAATGAAAATCGAAAGATGGTACTAAAAGAAAAGCTGAAGACCATCAGGATGGCTACATCTGAAAATGTTGCTTCTTACCTTACATGGATCATTCAAGTGAGGGATGAACTTGGTGCAGCTGGAGAGAAGGTTGAGGGCAGTGACCTAGTGCAGGTAGCCTTAAATGGCTTGACAAAGCCATTGGCTGTTTTCGTGGAGGCCATTGTAGCCAAAGAGAACATGCCTTCTTGGGACCGCCTTTGGGATGACTTCATTCAAGAGAAGACTCGAAGAAGTTATGTGCAGGATAGTTCATCAAACAGCAAGGAAGAAGAGGAGAATGTTTCCTTGTCAGCTAAAGGCAAGAAGTCCAAGAAGGGAACTAAGGGAGGGGCTAAGCAATAGAGAGATGAGCAGAAGAAGACCTGAGCAGAAGAAGGTGTTATGCATGCAATGAGTTTGGCCACTATGCTGGCGGATGTCCTAATAAGAAGATGGGCAAGCAAGAGGAGGAACAAGTTGCAGCTACAGCTGAGATAGAGAGTTACGTTGCAAAGTTCGAGAAAGAATTCTCTCTTGTCACAGTTGTTTCGAGTTGTGACAATAGTATACTTGTGGATGCTAGGAAGTGGATTGTATCACTATTGATAGTGTGTTGTAGTCACATGACTGGGATGCAAGATGCATTCCTCACTTTAGAGACAGGTCCAAAGTAGCGTGTACAAGATGTAGAGGGCACAGTGCATGTGATCAAAGGAATGGGATAAGTACGATTCCAGCTAGAGTTTGGAGAGCTTCTGGAGGTATCAAGAGTGCTCTATGTTCCAAGGCTGAAGGAAAGCATACTCTCAATTCCAACCTTGAAAGGTGCAGGGTATGCGGTGTTGTTCAAGAAGGAACACATATTCATTGTCCCAGTGGGAGTGGATCTAGTTGACACAGCGTTGATACGTCATCAAATAGACAGTGAGGATGTACTGCATGGCCAGCCTACATTTAGAAGATCTAGGTGGATAACAGGTTCTGAATCTGAGAGAGATGGAGAGCGAGAAGCTCCAAGGATTGATGTGAAGCTGAGTTGTCAATCCTCAATTCAGAGGGCAAAGCGAGATGCTCCAAAGATTGAAATGGTACCGAGTATTCAATCTTCGATCTAGGGGAGTAAGCGAGAGGCTACTTCTTCCAATGCTGGCAATAGGGTCAGCTAGTATGACATTTTATTGATGGAGGAGCAAGATGAGATTTCTCGACCTGTGGCACCAGTGCAGAGTGCAGGATCTGTAGAGAGACGGCTTCTAGAGACAAAGAGAGCTTCTACAGCAGACAGTGTGAGACTGGAATGTGATGCTGGTGGAGGATAAGCCATAAGGACTTCCCATACAAAGTGGAAGTGTTGAGAGTTACAGCTCAGGATATCTTTCATGCGATGATGCCTAACATGAAGGGGCATTATATTTGACCTTTCTAGAGAGGAGTTTAGAAAGAGTGGGCATTTCTTATATTGTGTGAGAAACACATTAACAGATTACCAGCTTTGGAGAAGAAGCATTTTATCTTCTTCAGGAATAAGCTAGGAATGAGTGAGAACACTTTCCTCGGTAAGAGGGAGTGTTGAATTTTATACCAAGGAAGTGTTCCTCTAGTGACTTTGTGCCTAAATTACTAAAAGGGGGAAAAGTGACATGACCCTGTATTAATTACTTGAGATAAGTAATTAATTCACTTTAGAGTCATAAAGTGGCATTTCAATAAATTTAAGTGGACATCAAATGAAAATTATTTAATGGAGAGAAAAGTGATTTTTCTCATCCATTGATGTGAGAACACTAGATTCAATGTGGACACTTGATCTAGTGACTGCTCACTTTCAACTACCCCAAGAGAGAAAATGAAAAGACAAGGGAAAAATGATAAAACGGCACTTCACTCTTCATTTTTCACAAACCAAGAGAGAGTCTTGTAAAGAGATTGACCATCTCAGAAGGAGTTGAGTTGGTTGGAGAGAGAACCTTGGCACGCATTCCAAGAATTGAAGACTGCCACGATTCCCAACACAAATTCGTGCTGCAGCATTTCTGAAGATGACTTGCATGATTTTCGAGTTGGAGTCTAGCTGTGTTTTCTGTTAGCTGTGTGCATGCAGATCAAGGAGTAGGGCACACAGTTCGAATTAACTGGTGCACAAATTTCGAGAGCAGGTATGGGCACGTTTTTCCAGAATGTTGGCAAGCTCTTCTGGGAAGTCCGTACAGCATTAATGACTGCAGATTTGTACAGGCTGGCTGATTCTGTAGCTGAGAAGGCATGGATTTCGAGGCAGAGTGGTGCACAAAATTTGAGGTTATCTGCTGCTGTTTTTAGTGGGCACACACATCAAGGAATCTGACTGAACAGTACAGTACGTACAGTGCTGCTTATGGCACTATCTTCAGGACTGTGTATGCACAGAAAACGAGGCAGCCTTCTGCACAGTTTTCAAGGCAAAAATTTCAGCCATCTATGGTAGAGATAAGTTGTACTCACTGAGAAAGTTTACTGCTGTACATTTTATATTGGAGAAGAAGAAAAATAAAGACTCCTTTCGCTCACAGGTTTCCCCCTAGGGGTTTTTTCCTGGGCTAGTTGGCCAAAATTCTGAATCTGAAATTTTAAATGTGTGACTGATTTAATTCTTCTCTCAGTAGTGTGGTAAATATCTTCTTGTGCTCTAATTCTGAGTTGTTTACGAGGAAAGAATTCATTTGCAGCTGTTATATGTTGAATGAATTTCTGTATTGAACAATGTATCACTGAAATTAGAAATCAAAGTTGAAAATTGAGTGAAATTTTTACATTTTTTATCATTAAATGAAAGCTGATTTGAAGGACAGATTTTCAGTGTAATTATTTGTTTACGCTATTTGTAATTTCTAGCTATCAGTGTGATTGATGCATGCTCAAATTTTATTTCTGTTATTGAGTAAATTAGAGATCTGATTTATTTAATAAAGAGGCCAGCAGTCACCTAGGGTATGGAAACTTACCACATTAGGGATAATGAATCCCCATTACAAACCCAAGAGATGGCATGAAGAAGGGTTTGAAACCCTTAAAACAAAATGATGATCCAGTAAATCCTGTCACTGAGTAATCTTTTGAAAACAACCCTGAAACACAATACCAGTGATGTTCCAAAAAACAAGAAGGAATTTTGGACCAAAAATGTTAGAGAGAGAGAGAGAGGGTGCACTGCTTTAGAAGAGCATTGAAATACACTAAAAAAAACAAAAGACACGAAAGGATGGAGAACACTAGTAATGGAGAGGGTAGAATAACCCAAAAGTCTACTACTATCCCAAAAAAGTCTGCAAACCCTAGTTTTCATGCCTAAGACGGCACAAAAAATTTCAATGGGTAAGGCAAGAGTCACATTGGCTCTAATAGTAAAAATCATGTTGAGAACACTAAGTAGAAGATCTACGGCAATCTGTTTAACACACACTAATCCAATCATATAGAAACCCTTAAAATATTTCATGGCATTTAACAAAATAGCAATACTCCAAGTGTAGCAAGATAGCACAAGAGACAACGAATTAGAGAAGCGCCCTTAGGCATTTATCACACTTGATCAAAATAATTAACGAATGTTTTTACAAATGAGAATTTGTGTATGTATACACAGCCTTCTACGAATAGCACACTAGCCCCAAGGTGACTAGGCTGACCTACTCATAAATGATACAGTGGATAACTTACCCATATGTAGGCTCATCGAAGCCCTCAACACACCAAGTAGTGGATGGGCATGTAGCCGTAAAGTAACATTTACCATACTCTCAAAAAGTAGAGAGTCTATATAAAGACCTGAATAGCAGAACAGGAGCAATATCAATATGGATCAATCCCACCTTTATTAACATCATATAGGTCCGAGAAGGAAGATTAATATGTATGGACCAACATGAGGACTTCATAAACCGATCCGCTAGGGTATCTCCCCTGGAAAATAAGTAATCACCTAAATCTGCCATGGATCGTTGGAGGCAAGCTTGAATTTAATTCTAGGAGTCTATGAGAAAAAAGGAGGAATTTAAGGCAACCCAATTCTGAGAATTTTAATAACTCCAACTCTCTATTGAAAATTAGTGTTATTAGAACTAAGCTGAATCGGCCAGTTGGACCAGTTTTGAACCTTTCCGGGCGAAATCAAGTTTCCAAACTAGCAAGGCCAGTTTTCTACGGAACCGACCATTTTTGCCAAAACCGAGGAGTTTCCTACAAAACTGGCCGGTTACGTACATCACCATACATGCAACTAAGAACCCTCAAAAAAATTCAGAAAAAATAATAAAAATTACTGGAAAATCAAAAACTAAATCTAGAACCCTCCCATTGCTATTTAATCAGGTCCCCACCTTCCCTTTGTCTCATACCCTTCACTTGATCAATTTGGAGTTTTTAAGCAAGTGTTTATCTTCATTCAACATCATTCTTCTTGCTAGTTTGGGGTACTTGGGCTGATTTGGACTGCTAAATAGTAGAGTATCTTAGGCTGATTTGGACTGTTAAATAGTAGAGTATCTTAGGCTGATTTGAAGAATTACTTGGGCCGATTCAAGGTCTGATTTGGAGAATTTCTTGGGCTGTTCTCTCTGTGGTTTTGGATCTGCTCTTCTGTTGCTTTGGAACTGCTGATTTTCTGATTGAAAGTTCAGATTTGGTGTCTTCACTCTGAGGATTTGTGAAGGTATGTAAAAGATTCCGATAACCCTAATTTTTTACAATAACATTGTTGTTTTTCCCTAGAAAAAAAAAATTCTAGGGCTTTATTTGCAGATTTGCTTTTGCTGGTAAAAAGATTGACATCACTCCTAAAAACAGGCAATCAGCGTGGGAGCATTGGCAATTGGTTGGGGGTAAAATGGTATGCAATCATTGTCAAAAGGAAATCAGTGCAGAGTGGGTATCCATAGCTTGAAACAACAATTAGCACATGAAAGAGGAAATATTAAACAATGCAAAGATGCCTTTGATGAACGCAAAGCTGAGATGCAGGGTCAACTTGATGCCAAGTAAACAAAGCCTAGATGAAAAAGATTCAAAAATAGACAGGGAGAAGTTCAGGTTCAGATTTGCATGATACTCACAGCCCTAGTTTTGGAAAATCCTCATCTTTTCCTATTGTTGATCTGTTTAGAGTCCCAAATCCAACAAACCCTCCTAGAGAAGAGATCATTCCTCAGCCTAGAACTGCCACATCCAATTCCAAAAGGTGTAGGCTTGACTCATTCTTTGTACCCCACACTACCCCTGGTGCTCAACGCATCATTGATGCAAAATGAAAGATGGAAAAGGAGGTCGCTTGAGTGCATGGTGGCATGATGCAGACATACCTTGGAGTGCTACCAACTCCCATTGTCAACCTACCATGTGGTTCAAGTTTCAAAGGCCCTAGTTTTCATTATATCAAGGGCAACTAACAAAATGAGACTTAAAGAACAGATGAATATCTTGCGGAATTCAAAGTGTAATGGAGCAAAAGAAGGTGCACAATCATGTCCCATGGATGGACTGATGAAAGATCCGACACCATTCTGAGTTTCCCCATTTCCTATCCACAAAGAACTGTGTTTCTGGAATCTGTGGATGAATCCAATCATGTCAAGGATGCACCATTGCACAGTTATTATTGTCTTTTTGATGAAGTAACTAAGGAGGTGGGGGTGGAGAATGTTGTACAAGTCATAACGGGCAATGCCTCCATCTCATGGTGAGAGAGTTGTTGGAGGACAAACACAATTACCATTTGGTGGGCTCCATGTGCAATGCATTAGTTGGACATCATGCTTGAGGACATTGGCAAAATGGAGTGGGTGAATAAGTGTGTGGAACAAGCAATATTCATAACCAGATACATCTCCACAACCACACATGAAACTTGAACATTGTGAGGAAAAACACCGGGGGCAAAGAACTTGTTTGGTTGGCTATTAAATGACTCGGAATGAAATCCCTTATGTTACAATCCATGCTTCAACAGAGGCAGCTTGAGCAAGATGTTTTATTGCGACGAGTGGAAAGCATGTCAATGCAGCAAAAAGCATAAAGGAAACAAACACCTAGAAAATGGTTTTGAAAAGGTCTTTTGGAAAAGGGCAAAAGAGATGGTCAAATTCAATTGTGTATAGTGGATGGTGATAAACCCACCATAGGTTTTATTTACGAGGTCATGGATCAGACCAAAGAGGCGATAAAAGAAACATAGACAATGATAAAAGGCAAAGGTATCTTCCTCTTAGGAAATTCACTAATGATAGATGGAACAATGAACTCCATTGACCTTTACATGCAGCTAGCTATTGCTTAACCCCATGGAAACATTCTACAAAAGAGTTTAAACTAGATGCGGAGGTAAAAAAAGGACTGTACAAATGTATTGAGCACGTAGTCCATGATCTCCAAGATACAAAACCAGGTACACCTTTGTTGCGTGGGACTGCCACCCCCCCTTCTCTCCCACTCCCGAAGCTCGCTCCCAGAACTCTATCGAGGCACTCCCTACCTCTCCTATACTAAAAGCTCCTATACTAGGTTTGATAATTTGATGACAATGTTATGGTACCTCCCTTCTTTAACAAACTCCTATAAAAGTTGTTACGGTCGAACATTTGATGACAACATTGTAAGTTATAACTACTACATGATTGATGTTAAATGGTTTAATCTATGTTTTCTACAGCTAATTCAGCATCCTACAAGTTTTTAAGATATAAATCCATCAAAATATATTATAATATATACTATATAAAAAACGCTCCCAAAACGGGAGCCTTTAAAAATTTCGCTTTTCACTCCGCTCCTGCTCCCCACTCCCAACAACTTAGAGGTACACTACAAGTTCATGCATTTCAATGAAAGTATTGGTACCTTCAACGTGATTCTGACTATCCAAAGCAAACCCAAAAACCCACCAAACAAGTAGATTCAAAGTTCTCAAGGTTAAAATAATCATTATTCTATGCATGCAAAAATTTATTAAAACATCCTAACTCATTCTCTAAAGCTTCTTTGTCTTCAAGTCTTAATGCAGTGTATTGATTGGGGCAATTTGGTACCCAATATCCTAATTTGCAAAATGTTGCAATTTAAATCATGAGCCAGAGATGCAATGCTTTTAGATGTGAAGTGAAACCATTTGGAACCAAAACAATTGAATGATATGGCCTATGTTCAGTAGAACCTTAGATTAACGCATAGCCAACTGTTGAACAAGACCACTGATTCAAGCAACATAGTCTTAGATGAAATTGACCCCTAGTTAGAGTGGGTTTTGGAGACTCAACCAATGGTATTGGACAAAGAAGACCTATCATGGATGGACTTGGACCCACCTCCATGGGAAGAGCCTCAAAGGATCTAAGCATTGGTGTTGGACTTTGGGCCCATGGGAGTCTAGCCACAATCCGATTTCCAAAATTTCAAATGATTCTTGAAAATGATTATATTGTGAAGTCTAGTAGTCATTAGCTAATACAGTTAACAAAAAACGCAGCTAGACTCCAACTCAAAAATCGTGTCAGTCATCTTTAGAAATGCTGCAGTACGAATTTGTTGTGTCACTGAATCCACTAGCCTTGGAGGATGGATCCTCGGATCCTTGAATCAGAAATGGATTCGAATCCAAATCCACCTGAATCCATGCGCCCAAGATTTGCTCTGAAAGGGTTTCGCAACAAATAGAAACGTATTTTGAAGGATTCGTCGTCCAACAAAAAACAATTTTACCAAATGGAGGAGGTGTCAGGTGATAAGGGTTGCACTAAAACCGTGTTGATAAGTTATGTGGTGAAATCGCGGCGGCAATTTCATTTTATAGTCTATCGTGCTGGGGGGTTCGAACCTACACTTCTCACTCCATTGGACAGAGTCTCGGGTCGGATTTCCCTATTATATGGCCTAGCAGGGGCTGGAACATACACTGCAGAGGATGCTCGACTCGGAGAAGCGAAACGATCTAGCCTACAGAGATTTAGTGCCTGAGATGCGAGAAAATGCGTAATTGTTAATACTGCTTCGAGGGTGCTCTTGATTTTATTTCAAACCACACTTTTTGTGGGTTTATCATCTGTCATTATTCTCCCTCTGGATGTATGCTATACCGATGACTGTGGATTCAAGAATGGTCGAGGTCAGTAGACTGGTGTGTGGCAGCAAGAATGGTCGAGGTCCATTGACTGGTGATTGGCAGTGGCCATACTTTGTTATTTTTTATATTTCCTTTGTTTAATACTCATATTAAAAGATAACATCTGTGTTGTTGAGGTACTCATCCCCAGGGGCTGGGTTCGCGTCCCCGTCTCGGGTACCGTCCCCAAGTCTCAAAAACCGGGTCGGGGACCTCACAGACATCCCCTGAAGTCCCCATCGAAGTCCCCAAGTACCAGAAACCTTTTGACAAAAAACAGGAAACTTGGGGACTTCAGGGGACCCCATCCCCCGATTTTGGGGACTTCGAGGAAACTTCTGTTTGTGAATTATTATTTTTTTTAATTATTTTTTTTTCCTTTTATGAAGAGGGACGGGGTGGGCATGTGTCCCCCTACCCTCTTAACACCCTGCAGGCCTTTCCACTCTTCCAACACACACTTTGTCTTCAGTCGAAGCCTGTGACGACAAAGGGAGGAGAAGCTACAAAAATATTTTTAAATTTGATTAGAGAGCAATTCTCTCTAATTTTTTGCACATTTTTTCCTTGTCAATTCATGTCAAAGTTCAACCACTAATGAATGATGCCAAACAATGATACAACCATGACCATTGTGTCTCAGTTGCAGCCCAAATAGAACAATCTAAACTTCCAAATGTCATCAATGTACAAAGCATGCCATGAAATATCTTTTAGAATATAATTAGAGAGCAAAAGTCTCTAATTTTTTGCACATTTACTTTTAATCATTTACTTATAAATTGATATCAAAGTTCAACCACTAATGACTAATGCCAAAAAACGACTTTCAGATGTTCACAATACAGGATATCCCAACACATCGGGGTATTACATGATACAGGCATACACATATTTAATTAAATGACAATGACAAATCAACTTCAACCAAAAGAAATAGTTAAAATGTGAAAGACATGAGCCAGTCTGGCAATTTAAATCTAAAAAGCTTAGTTCAGAAACAATAATCCTTCTTTTACATCCTGTATTCAAAATTGACGACTTTATAATGCAGCATGCTCAAGAGTTGAAGCTCAAACATGCTACAATTTGTGTGGTTAAGCTATTCATTGTTCAATGTTTTTTGCATTTGAATTTTGGATGTAGACGTGTTGCCTGTTGGTGTATGGCATTGTGAAACATATATCATGAATGATGAATCATGATTGATATGAATATGCAAACAGTAACTTGAATTTCCACTTGGTTTCTGTCTTATGATTATCTGATATCATGTTTATACTTGAGGTTCATATGTAATTTCCACTTTATATCAATGATTTATGAACTTTGAAGCAATGTGAATGTTACTTATTGAAATTGAATACCAGTTAAAATGATTTAATTTTTTATTTCATATATATATATATATATATATATATATATATATATATATTACCCCGACGTACCCAAGTCACTTGTTTCAAAAAGTGGCGTCCTCGTACCCAAGTTTCCTGGCAACTTAAGATATAACATATATAATGGATGTCTAATATTGAATATTTTTCATAATACGTTTAAAATGAATATTTCATATTAATATAATTTAATTTCGTGTATAAGTTATTATGCGTAAGTATTTACAAGTATTAACTTATTAAGTAATCAAGTATTATAAATTATATATTAACTTTTGTTTCTACTTTTTCTATAACTTTAATATTTATAAATAAGTTATACACACACATACATACATACATACATACATACATTCATATATATATATATATATATATATATATATATATATATATTACCCCGACGTACCCAAGTCACTTGTTTCAAAAAGTGGCGTCCTCGTACCCAAGTTTCCTGGCAACTTAAGATATAACATATATAATGGATGTCTAATATTGAATATTTTTCATAATACGTTTAAAATGAATATTTCATATTAATATAATTTAATTTCGTGTATAAGTTATTATGCGTAAGTATTTACAAGTATTAACTTATTAAGTAATCAAGTATTATAAATTATATATTAACTTTTGTTTCTACTTTTTCTATAACTTTAATATTTATAAATAAGTTATACACACACATACATACATACATACATACATACATTCATATATATATATATATATATATATATATATATATATATATTATACAAGTTTTATTTTAAAATATTAAAAAATATATATTTATATTGTTTGTACTTGTCGTTTCCCTATCGTATCTGGATTTAGCTTTTCAAATATTCGACAATATTATACAAGTTTAGTTTAAAAATATAAAAAAATTATTTATATTGTTTATACTTTTGGTTTCCCTATCGTATCCGGATCTTAGCTTTTCAAAATATTTACAAATCCGTATCCGAATCTGAATCCTCGTAACTTAGCTTATACTTGATACTATGTGAATTTGGACTCTAAAAACCATTTAAAACCTCTTTGTTAATATATTTTGGTTCAGATATGGATTTCACTTTGCGCTATGATGGTTATATGAACCCTTACTTGCAATATACCTAAGAAAACTGTGTGTTTGTGTCTAATGGTTTGGATTCACATAGTGTACACGAGTGTATATATATATATATATATGCACACACACACTTTCTGACTCGTTCTCTATATTAACATCATACCGAAATTCTTTTTTCGCTCATTTGGGCTTCCTCAACTGCTTCTTGTCCCTTACGCAGGAACTGCCTTTGTTGCTTTCTTTATCTTATTTTCTAACATTTGTTCACATAACCTTGCTTACCACAATCGTCTCCTTTCCTTGTGCCCCCTCTAGTTACAATCTACACATCTACCGGTTATATATATATATATATTATGTAATTTTTGGTCCACTGTGCTTTTATCTAATTCGGGTTCCTAGGGTCCACCAGTTCTATAACTGGTCGGGTTCTGATAACATGGATCAATATTAACCAAAAAATAGAAATTTCACCTGGAATTATTGTAGAAAAGATAAAGCTTTTGTAACAGAAAGACTTGAATAGTTCAGATAAGTGAACGATGGATAGAAGATGAATTCAAGGTGGAGTCATTCATACTCAAAGGGACCCACTAAGATCATTAGCCCATAACCCTGAGTCTGGAAAATGTTGAAATAATGTAACTTCGAAGAATATTCTACTCGTACTTTACATTATTATTATTATTCCTCCTTCGGGAGATGTCATTAATGTAAAAGGTCATGTAAAAGTCATGAGGTAAATCCTCCATTGTAAGTCAGGTCAATAGTACCCAAAAGAGTTCAATATAAATATTATTTTGAGTTTTTCTTAGGTAAGTCGACCCTGTCAGTTTGATAGGTCGGCCCTGTTAGGTTAAAAGGTCAAGTCAAAGTTGAGTATAAATAGGGAGGCGCCCTCCCTCATTAAGACATACAACTCACTCAAGCATTGTGCAAGAGAGAGAAAGAGGAAGGATAGAGAAAGAGTAGGACAAGTGTTTTTGGCTCTTGTGTTAGGGTTTTTTCTCTCTCTTATGAGACCTTGTTCTTTGGGCATTGTACTTTGGTAATCTATATTGAGGAAGTTTTGCTAGGTTTTCTTCCCCTTGTGGGTTTCCGAGGATAAATTGTTGTGTATCTTATGATTGTGTATCTTTCAGAGATCCTCTTTTTGTTGTTATTGTGAAAATGTATTAAATGCTCATGAAGTTAAAAATTTAGCTATAACAACATATAAACTTAACATGGTATCATAGCTATACTGAAAGGAGCAGCTTTCACTGGGTAAATCTCTCTCTACTTCTTCGGACAAGAACATTCGGGTTTCCTACTGAAGAGGAATTTTGGAGTGCAAGTGACATTGGGAAGTGTGCCCCTCCTAGGCACATCTTTTGGCACCTAGATTGAAGTTTTTCACTGGACAGAACCTCTAAAAGTTCAAACCCTAGTTTGACTTGGAACCAGAAACTGCAATCCCGAATTTCGCAAGTCCAGTTTCAAGGGTTAAAGTTTGGATTCTTCAAAAATTGACTGTATCAACATACTCGCCTCAGTCAAGCACATTTTTAATAAGTTCAATTTTTCATTTCTGAGAAAATTCAATTTTTGTCATTTTCTGTTCTCCGGGATAAGATGCCTCCAAGCACTAAGCTTGATGACAAGTTGGAAGGAATAGAAAATTTTCGTGCTTGGAAATACAGAATTGGACTCATTCTAGAAGAGAATGATCTTGTAAAGTTGTGACGGAGCTCGAAGAAGATGAAGCAACGGAAAAGTACAAGAAGCACATGATTAGAGCCAAGAGGATCCTAGCAGATTCTATCAAGGATCAATTGATTCCTCGAGTGTCCTCCAAGGAAACAACTAAGGAGATGTTTGATGCCCTAACAGGAATGTATGAAGGAAGAAACATTAACCGGAAGATGAATTTGAGAGCCCAACTCAAAAGTACAAAGATGAATAAGGGTGAAACTATCGAAGAATATTTCACAAGGGTTTCTCAATTCAAAGAAGAACTAGAAGCAATTGAAGACAAGATTGATGAAGATGAATTAGTAATGACCGCTCTCAATGGTCTTATTAGACCGCGGGATGCTTTTATCCAGACAATTTATGCAAGGAAGGAAAGTTTATAATTTGAAATCCTATGGGAAGAACGTGTTCAAGAGGAAGCTAGAGTAGCAAACCAAGAAGCACTACTTAGAGATGATGACCAAGCTCTAGTTGCTCATGCTAGAAGAAGAAGAGGAAAACCTCATTTCAAGAAGGAAACTCACAAGGAGTCTCATCCTCCTAAGAAGTGTCAGAAGTATCAAATGGGGAATTACAAGCAAAAAGACTTCTCCTCTTATTAATGTTACCATTGTGATCAGATGTGACACATTGCCAGAAATTGTCCAACAAGAAACGAAGAATATAAGAGGAGGAATAACAAAAGGAATCATGCTCATTTAGTCAAACAAGAAGAAGAAGAAGAACCTCCCAGGAAGGCAACAAAGGAAAAAATTGAAGAATATATTTTATTCTCCGCTCTCTTCGAGTTCATGACACCTGGAAATGACACATGGCTAATTGATAGTGGTGCTTCAAAGCACATGACAAGTCAGAATAAGACTCTCTCCAGTCTTGAAGAAAAGGACTCCCCTCAAAAAGTTTCACTAGGAGATGACTATCAATATCCTATCAAGGGAATAGGAGAAGCCACATACAAGCTTGATTCAGGAACCCCGATGAATATGAAGGATGTGCTATATGTATCAGGCTTGAAGAAGAACCTACTTTCTATTTCAGCTTTAGATAAGAAAGGGTTTGGGGTTGCCTTTATAGATGGTGAAGCTCTTATGTGGCCTAGAGGAAAATCTCTAGAAGATGCAATTGTTATTGGGACAGAAGAAGGTGGCTTGTATAAACTGAAAGGTCACTGAGAAGCAACCTTGATTCATGATACTACAAGTCCATGTGAACTATGGCATAGAAGGCTTTCTCACATAAACTACAAAGCCTTACCACATGTGAACAAGGTAGTAACAGGTTTACCTGATCTAAAGATTGATCATGAAGGAGTATGTAAAGGATGTGCGAAAGGAAAGAACATAAAGAACCCATTCCCGAAAAGCGACAACAAGACAGAACAAATATTGAAAAGTGTTCACTCATATGTATGCGGTCCAATGCCCTCAACATCTTTAAGTTATCTATATTATGTAGCATTCATTGATGATTACTCTCGTAAGGCTTGGGTTTACTTTTTGAAATCAAAAGATGAAGTGTTTGGAAAATTCAAGGAATTCAAAACCTTGGTAGAAAATCTTACAAAAAGAAAGATCAAGACACTCAGGACACTCAGGTCAGATAATGGAGAAGAGTATACTTCAAATGAATTTGGAAACTTTTGCAAAGATGTCGAGATTAATAGGGAACTTACCACTCCCTATAATCCAGAACAGAATGGTGTCGCTGAAAGAAAGAACCGAACTATTATGGAAGCGATTAAGACTATAATCCATGATCAAGATCTTCCTATACACATATGGACCTAAAGCAACAAGAACAACAGTATATGTCCACAACAGAATATCTCGTAGTGCACTCCGGTTCATAACCCCCGAAGAGATGTTCACAGGAAAGAAACCAGAAGTAAGTCATCTCAAGATATTTGGTTGTCCAGTGTTTGTTCATATTCCAAAAGAGAAAATAACCAAGTTGGATCCTTCCAGAAAGAAAGGAATATTTGTTGGATACTGTGAGGTCTCCAAGGCCTTCAAAATTTATATACCAAGTTACCACCATATAGAAATTAGCAAGGATGTAACCTTTGATGAAGATATAGCTCTCAAGAAATCCAGAAAGTGCCAACTTGAAGAAACATATGAAGAAGTTGTAGCTCCCAGAGCTGTAGAACCAATGGAAGAAGTTGCACCTTATCCTGATGATGAGACTCTGGAAGAACATGATATGTTGGAGCCCCAAGAACCTCCCCACATAATATCTCTCACAAAAGAAATATAGCTTGGGCTCGTGAAATTATTCAAGATGCAGAGAGGTATGGTGGTCTAGAAGGCTCCTCGAGGCAGAGCAAGAAGCCAAAGCCATTTCTAGTTATGTGGCTTTGATGTGTGATCTTGTAGACAAAGAGCCTACTTGTTTTGAAGCAGATGTTCAAAAGAAAGAATGGGTAGAAGCCATGACAGAAGAATACTAATCCATAATGAAGAATGATGTGTGGGATGTAGTTCCCAAACCAGAAGGTAAAAGTGTGGTATCTTCCAAATGGATATACAAGATAAAACATGCAGTTGATGGAAGTAATGAAAAATACAAAGCCATATTTATGGCCCGTGGATTCTCTCAAAAGGAAGGAATCAATTATGAAGAGACGTTTGCTCCCGTAGCAAGGTACACTTCTATTAGAACCATCATGGCATTTGCAACCAAGACGGAATGGAAGTTACCCCAAATGGATGTGAAAACAGCCTTTCTAAATGGTGCTATTAAAGAAGAAATGTACATAGAACAGCCACAAGGTTTTAAAGTTGAAGATAGAAAGATACATGTCTGCAAGCTGAAGAAGGCTTTGTATGGGTTGAAGCAAGCTCCACGAGCTTAGCATGGAAGAATCGATAGTTTTCTAATGAGCTTGGGCTTTACCAAAAGAAAAGTTGATCCTAACCTTTACCTCAAGGTTATGGATGATGAACCTGTCATATTATTGTTGTACGTGGATGATTAATTCCTGACGGGTAATGATAAGCAAATCTCAGAGTGTAAGAAGAAGGTTGCTGCAAAACTTGAGATGAAAGACCTTGGCTTGATGCACTATTTTCTAGGTCTTGATGTATGGCAGAGCCCGAAAGGAATCTTCCTTAACCAAGGAAAGTATGTAGTAGAAATCCTGAAAATGTCTGATATGTTGGAATGTAAATCCATGGATACAAATTTGAAGTTGTTGGTGGATGTGACACTATGCAGACAGGTTATTGGTTCATTGAGGTATCTGACAAATACCCGGCCATTTGATGTGAACACCTTGAGTCAATATCTGGTTAAGCCCAGACATGTTCACTTGGTAGTTGCAAAGCATGTGATGAGATACCTTAAAGGTACGGTAGAATATGGTCTCAGTTATACTAGAGATCATGACTTCAGACTATACGATTATACAGATTCAGATTGGGCACGAAGTGTCTCACATAGAAAGAGCACTTCAGATGGATGTTTCATCTTGGGGTCAGCCATGATCTCATGGCTAAGCAAGAAGCAGTCCAGTGTTGCTCTCAGCACTGCAGAAGCGGAATATATAGCAACTTGTTCCACCATCTATGGCTTCGGAAGTTGTTATCAAGTCTATTCGATCTAGAGATGGACGCAACCGTGATTCTATGTGATAACCAAAGTTGCATGAAGATGACAGAGAACCTCGTGTTCCATGATAAGACGAAGCGCAAAGAAATCCGGTATTTATACATTCGTGACATAGTGAGAATGGAGTTGTAAAGCTCCAATATGTGAGCATAAATGAGCAGGTTGCAGATGTGTTGACTAAGCCTCTGTCTCGTGTGAAGTTTGAGCACTTCCGAGACAAGCTTGGTGTTGTTTGTAATGACTTTCCTGGAAAGGGGGAGTAGTACTAATGATACTATGGTATCCTGATCACAGCAGGTAGCTCAGTTGGGATTGATCATCCTTAGACTTGATCCCATAATTCTGAAAGGAAGTATTGTCTTAAATGTTGATTTTTAGACTTGATCTCGTAATTCTGAAAGGAGGGATCGTTTTAAATGTTGATCTTTAAACTTTATCCCATAATTTCGAAAGGAAGGATCGTCTAAGATGTTGGTTGGTGGACTTGATCCCATAATTCTGAAAGGAAGGATCATCCATGTGGACTTGATCCCGCAATTCCGAAAGGAAGGATCAACCAAGTACCCTGTGCAAGTATGTCAGTTGTGATCAGTGTTGGTGGCTCCGTAAAGAATCGATCCCGTAATTATGAAAGGAAGGATCGTTTGAGCACCACAAATGTGTTGGACTTAATCCCGTAATTCCGAAAGGAAGGATTGTCCATGATCCCGTAATTACGAAAGGATCGCCCGTGTTGGACTTAATCTCGTAATTACAAAAGGAAGGATCAACCATGTTGGACTTGATTTCGTAATTCCAAAAGGAAGGATCATCCATGATCCCGTAATTCCGAAAGGAAGAATCATGTTGGCTGCTTATGCACTTGCCTCGTTCCATTGCCATAGATGGTGTTACTCTAGACTTGAGTTGTTGATGATGATGTTGTTATACCTGTCACATGTGGATGCTGAGCTTATCCCAGCTTCATGCCGATGAGCCAGCCTCATGTTGTCGTTGTTGTTGATATATCAGTTTTTATGTTGATGTGATGATGATGAGACTTCAGCTCTATACTAAAGATGATGATGATGTTCCAGCTTCGTGCTGCAGATGATGGTGTTACAACTTCGTGTTGCAGATGATGGTGGTCCAGCTTCGTGCTGCAGATGATGATGTTTCAGCTCCATACTAATGATGATGATGTTCCAACAAGTTATTCCAGTTGTTGATATTGATGTTGGTGAAAAACTTTCGATGATCTATAGATGTACCAGATAATGTTCCAAATGATGTTGTTGATGATGCCTCCTCCTCCCTCCTTCCAATGATGTTGTGTAGAGCCACACTTGTTGTTGTTGTTAGTAGAACACCCTTCTTGTTAAGGGGGAGTGTTGAAATAATGTAACTTTGAAGAATATTCTACTTGTACTTTACATTATTATTATTATTCCTCCTTCGGGAGATGTCATTAATGTAAAAGGTCATGTAACAGTCATGAGGTAAATCCTCCATTGTAAGTCGAGTCAATAGTACCCAAAAAAGTTTAATATAAATATTATTTTGAGTTTTTCCTAGGTAAGTCGGCCTTGTCAGTTTGATAAATCAGCCCAATTAGGTTAAAAGGTCAAGTCAAAGTTGAGTATGAATAGGGAAGCACCCTCCCTCATTTAGACATACAACTCACTCAAGCATTGTGCAAGAGAGAGAAAGAGGAAGGATAGCGAAGCAGGAGAAATGTTTTTAGCTCTTGTGTTAAGGTTTGGTCTCTCTCTCTTATGAGACCTTGTTCTTTGGTCATTGTACTTTGGTAATCTATATTGAGGGAGTTTTGTTGGGTTTTCTTCCCCTTGTGGATTTCCCAGGATAAATTGTTGTGTACCTTGTAATTGTGTATCTTTCGGAGATCCTCTTTATGTTGTTATTGTGAAAATGTATTAAATGCTCATGAAGTTCAGAATTAAGTTGTAACAGTATATAAACTTAACGGAAAAAAGGGAGAAAATGAAACAAATAAATTTTGTTTCTACAGGAAAACCAAACATAAATATGATAGAAACTCCATAAATGGATAAATATAAAATGAACAATAGATAAATGATGATATTACCATGAAAATGATGTCTGCATAAATACCCATGTTGGGTGCCCTTTCGTAAAGAGGAATAACCTTTCATTAAGGTGTCTCTTCATTAAGTATTAGTTATTTAATTATTAATGTTTATTTATTATATATTTTGTCCATTACATTGCCTTTCCCTTAGAAGTGCTTTGTCCTCAATGCATAATTATGGAAGACTTTGTCCCTTGTTCTTGCTCGTAACACTTTCTTGCAACATCGTGTGTTGGTAGCTACGACACTTGACGAAATGAGACTATGCATTCTTTTAAACATTGTGTGGAAATGTTGCGTCATTTGTGAAGTGGTCCATCGGAGATTTACCTTTAATGGAATTGTTTGTTTATCGATTATCTGGAGTTGTCGATTTTGTCTTTGTTCTTTGTAGGAATAATACTGGTAATTTTCCTCTTGTCCTTGTTGTCGATCATAACAACTCTTGTGATTTGGATGGCGAACGATACTCGAGTCACTTGTGAAGTGTTTACAGGAACTTCAACTTTGGTGCTTCTAACGATTTTTGTGATTGTTTTTCGGAACCATTTTCTGTTGCTACTTGTACCGATGTGACAATATGATTGTTCTTCCGAATTTGAGCATTGAGGAGCTTTGTATTGCTTCCCTTTTCTAATGTTTGAATTTGAGCCTTTGAGGACTTCTCTATTGCGTCATTCATCGTTTCCTTGTCGATAATTGATCCCTTGCAATCCAGCTTTTCTTGTAAAGATTTATTCTCCTGCTTTAGCTTCCTAACGTATATAAGCATGTCTTGATTAAGTTTTCTTAAGTGTAAGAGTTCTTTCTTATAGTTTGACTTGACGACGTCATATTGATTGTCTTGATCTTTGTGCTCTCTTTCTTTTAAGCTTCTTAATTACTCTAGCAATTCTTGATTAACCTTTTTTAAGGAAGAACTTTCTTCATTCTTGCCTGATAATTCTTTCTGAAGATCTCGATTCTCCTCTTCTAACTTTTGATTGCATTGAACTTTATCCTTTGCCTTCTTGATTTGAATAAGTAATTCTGATTATGATCTCTTAGACAAGATATCTCTTCTTCGTTATCTGCAATAACCTTATCGAATTCTTTCTGTATTGTCTGTGGTGATTTCTCATTTCCCTACGACATCAGTTTTGATATTTCTTTGTAGTCTTCAGATGACGTGACTTTTGATTATGACTTCATGTTGATGTCCTACAATGTGATTTTCTTCTTTTTGTAGGGAAATGTCAGAAACTTATTTTCATCATTTAAGATAAACATCCACAATGTTTATATCCAAGGTTATCCCAAAATTAGGTCGTTGTCACTGCTCCACAAGGATTTAACTATGAATTGCGAGACGTCAATATAATCTCCAATGTTCAATTGTAAATTGCTTATTTCATATTCCTTCGTATTCCTAAAATCTAACCTTTCACCTATATTTGACTCCGGAAGTGCTATCTTATTAGCAAAGTCAACACCAATATAATTATAGCATTCGACGGGAGCAATAGAAATAGTAATTTCATTCTCTGTAATTGTTCCTTTTATTTGAAATAACATTGAAGCATAAATTCTTGAAGTTTTAGGGAACCTTTCTTTCTCTTCACTAAACTCCATTTAAAAATTTATAATAAAAAAAACAACAACAACAACATATAAAATGACCTTTTAATAATATTCTTTAATAAATACTCCTCTATAAAGTTCCTTCTTATTTCAAAATTAACTCTCTTTTATAGTCCTTATAACTCCTCTTGGAATATATATATAAACGCTTTTTAAATAATAAAGGGTTACTTTATATCCTCTTTAGCTCACGATCTCAATTAAATAATTTGCTTAATAACTTTTGAGTATCTCAGCACTTTATTGGGAAGTTTATATGTTCTTTAATTACCGCTTATTCCTTATATTCAATTGTATAAACGTATCCCTTATTTCACTTTTAAATATACCTTATAATAAACTTGATTTTGGAACACTTAAATATTTATGCCTTTTAATAATTGAACGGTGGTGACAGCCGTGACTCATGTATTAAGGATCACAGCATATGGTATGTACTATGGACGAGTTTATTCGACAGACAAATACCGCACTTTCCAGCTATCATGATTTCATCCACAGACAAGTGCTTAATTGTTAAGTTACTCGATAACGGTGGAAATAAAAAATGCTACAGACTATTCGATGGAAACAACAGGTTTTATAGAAGGGGCTTCACAGAATTCTGTGACCAACATTTCTCAACTTTATGTCCAATTCAATACCAATGTATGAACGGTTCCTATTCATATAATAAATATCCAAAATAGATATGATAAATAACAAAAATCCATATAGGACTGTAAATATAATTGAATAATGAATAATGTGTTCGAAAATTCTATTATTCAGCAGATCGCTAGGGCAATTGCAGCTCTGCAATGTCTCTCTCTTTTCTTTTCTTTTTGTTCACGACCTTTACACAGCCTGCAAATCCTCCCTCATGTGGTTATCCTTCTCTCACCTTGACTCTTTTTCTTCTTTTTTTGGTGACCAAAGGTCAGGTTGAGGTCAATGACCAACTTTAGAGAAACTCTGACAGAATAAGTTAGTCACCAAAAGCCAGAATCAGGCAATGTCTGGAAGTTGTGGCCAAGGGCCGGAATCAAGCCCAAGAAGGGGCTCTGATACCACTGAAACAAATAAAATTTGTTTCTACAAGAAAATCCAACATGAATATGATAAAAACTCCATAAATGGATAAATATATAAAATGAACAATAGATAAGTAATAATATTACAATGAGAATGATGCTTGTATAAATACCCATGCTGGGTCAGCCCAGTGGGCTAGCTCAATTAGTCGAGTGCTGTAAATTGTGAGCAGAAGGTCTCAGGGTCAAATCCCCGGATGGCTATACATTGCTATATAAGGGCCTCACTTGATGTCGCCATCGGGTTAGCTCTGTAACCAGAGCGAATGGGGTGAGGCCCCTACGGGTGGCCCCCTATGACTTGTTCTCGTGGACGTAGCAAACCCCGCTGGGGGTAGAAGAACCACAATTGAATAATACCCATGCTGGGTTCCCTTTCGTAAAGAGGCATAACCTTTCATCAAGGCGTCTCTTCATTAAGTATTTGTTATTTAATTAGTAATATTTATTAATGTTTATTTATTATATATTGTGTTCATTACAGAAAAGGCCAGAAACAATTCCATTCAGATTCAAACACGTGGTTTGAACATCCTGAGCTACAAGCAAATACTAAAATATGGTTGACAGCAAATTCAAATGCATACAGTGTTTGGAAAGATCTTCTCACAGATGCAGGAGTTGAAGGTAGAAATGAAATAACTGGGGGAAAGATGGAACAAAAAAATAGAAATTTCACCTAGAATTATTTTAGAAAGCTAAAGCTTTTGTAACAGAAAGACATAACTGGTTTCTGATAAGTGAACAATGGATATAAAGAAAACGAATTCGAGGTGGATTCATTCATCCCCAAAGCGACCCACTCAAATCATTGGCCCATAACCCTGAGACTGGAAAAGGGTTAAAGGCCACAAAAAAATCCATTCAGATTCAAACACATCGTTTGAACATCCTGAGCTACAAGCAAATACTAAAGAATGGTTGACAGCAAATCCAAATCCATTTGAAACTAATCTTCTTCAAAAAATTAAGAAAGCATAAATCACTCCTAAAACACTGGAATCAGAAAGTGCTTGGAAACATCTTCTCACAGATGCACGAGTTGAGGGTAAAATGGAAATAACTTGGGGAAAGATGGAACAGAATGGGCTTTCCCAGGAATTATTAGCAGAAGAAGAAATTTCAGCAGAAAACTGGAAATGTCACAAGATATATAAAAAAAGGAGATTCTGGAGACAAAAATCCAGAATCCAATGGCTAATGTGAGGGGATAGAAATACGGTTTCTTTCACAGGTCCACCCAATCAAGAAAGGTGGCAAATAAAAATCCAGATTAGTCCAGAATGACAATACTGTAATTGAGGATCGTAAGAATATATACAAGAAAACTGAGATGTACTTGAAAAGAACTTTATCCAACACAAGACTCAGAGTCCCCACAAGCACTGCAGAATTCCTTGGAGACGAAAATCCAGAATCCAGTGGCTAATGAGAGAAAATACACAGCCTCTTTCACAGGTCTACCCAATCAAGAAGGCTGGCATATAATATTCTAGAACAGTCCGGAATGATAAAACAGTAATTGATGGTGGTATGAATATATACAAGAAAGCTGAATTGTTCTTAAAAAGTCCGTTATCCAACCCAAGACTCAATCCCCGCCGGCACTCCTGGATTCCTGGAGAATATCCCAAAAATTGTCATAAAAGAATGAAATGAGAAACTCAAGGCCCCCATCTTAGAAGAGGAACTCCAAAATTTAGTACTCCCATTAAAAAAGAACAAGGCTCCGGCCCCAGACAGCTTCCCAGCGGATTTCTATCAGAAGATGTGGCACATTATAAAAGAGGACCTTCTGGCAACCGTCAAAGAATCTAGGAAATCAGGGACAGTTCTTTAGGCAATGAACTCCACTTTCCTTAACTTGATTCCAGAAAAGAATCACCATTAGTCTCGATGCACTCAGGCACATCTCATTATGCAATACAGTGTATAATACTATAATATCATTTCCATGACAAAAGCCTCAGGGCTGAAATACCTACTCGTGCACTTAATTTGAAGTCAGCATGGTGGGTTTGTAGCAGGAAGAAAAATTGTAGATAATCTAATCCTAGTTCAGGAAACAATACATTCCATCAAATCCAGGAGGGACTCATGGATGCTACTGAAGCTTGACCTATCCAAGGCCAATGAAAAGGAACAGGACATCTTGAAAGGAAACCCTCCTGGAGTTTGGATTCTGTCTAACTGAAGAGTGCATCCAGTGTCAGTACATAATGGGAGTGCAAAAGCAACTCCTAAAGCAACACTCATAAAGACAGATAGAGATCTACGAAGCTAGCTAATATAAAATGTACAAAGGTACATGAAAAAGAAAACATGGAATTCTGAAACCAAATGAGTCTATGCTCAGTACAAAATAGAGGATGCCAAGGCCTGTTGCCGGTAAGAGCTGATGCAAAGTGAGGTCATCTAGAGAATATCCAGGGGGGAGGGGTTTGGGCTGCCTGATCCTGGCAGCGAAATAGAATCGAAAAGCCCTCGCTCCTAACATCCAAGGTCATGAGGAAAAAACTCCTGATGGAAAGCAGGCCACTCGACTTAATCTGGTAGGTAGTAATCTGTGCGGGGGAAGCAGACAATGCGATCCCCTAGGGCTAATACGTCTGCCAGATCGGTGGTGCTTGTCCTGTGGTCCAACTCTGAAGGCGTCTTGAGAAGACCATAATATAAGCCCACAAAATCTCTCACATGAAAAGAGTCAGGCACTCAAAATAGAGGAAGGAGGTGGAAAAGAAACTTCCTGAAGAGTTATTTCTAAGGCAAGACCAACAGGTCATGTATTAAAGATATACCCAACATTCAAATTTATATTCACTAACCAATGTTCAATTTGACAATGACACGTTGTTGACAACTTGACAGTACAAGCAAACATAAGGGTAGTTCAAAATTTTCAGAGAATCTTGAAAGTCGTTTGAAGACGCATCAGACCGAGAAATCTACAAAGGTAAGTCCAAATCTTTCATAAAAATCAAACCAGTCTGACAAGGGTATACTTATGAACTCCTTGGATCCCAAATTGCTGAACTTCCAAACATATATCCGGGATTCCTTATTTCAGAGAATCTCTTAAAGATAAAAGATTGGAGCAGTGTGGAAAATCTTATAAGAGAGATAATTCTTTGGACCAGCCAGTAGCTATCTAGGGCAAGAAGGTTCGCCTCATTCAATCAGTATTGTCAGCAAATCCATTATAACAATGTTGGATATTCAAAGAACCATGGGCACAATTTCCAAGATTGAAAACTTATGGATGGGAGCAGAAAATGGTAAAACATGGCATCCGGTTTCTTGGAAGGTCTCATTACCTAAGTGGCATCCAGTTTCTTGGAAGGTCTCAGTACCTAAATGGGTCGGAGGAATGTGTTGATGTTTCTCCAGTTAGCAACATCGGGCAGACATTCTCCCAGATTGGCCATGCTGATTTGACAAAGGGGGAATGATACATTCACTCATGGGGCCTTACTGATTTGGCTAGAGGTGAATGGCCCAGGTGCAGTCTTTCTCCTATTAGTCATGCTGATTTGATTAGGAGTAAAAAGGCTCAAGGTGCTCTCACATTTCCTGCTCCGAGATGGAGTGATCTATTTTACACAGGGCAGGTTTAACTTGTTTCCAAGTCTAGTCTAATGTTAAAGATGTAGGTTCAAGAGACCTCTTGTGATGAGGGGCTTCTCGGTGGATTTACTCAACATTAGAGCTCTATATTAAATAGATGTGCATGTGAGGAAATGATCATCAACAAGGCTCATGGACAACTTTTCTAGTAAAGAAGAAATGCCAAGAAGGCACGTAAAAGCCATTGTGCCATTGAAGAAGCCCCGGAAAGCTTTGAAGAATCCCCAAGAAATATTGAAGACAAAAAGTACAGGTCGGCCCTAAAAGAAAAGTACAAGTCAGCCCCAAAAGTGAAATGAAGGTGACTTGATGTGTATAAATAAGTGGTTAAACATTTCATTTTATCATCACATAATCACATCTCTTCTCAGCTCTTCTAGTGCGCAACTTCAAGGAGGCCTAACGAAGGTACAAGGAGCATCTTGTTGAAGGTTATCATCTCCAAGGATTCGCTATCTTGATCTAGGGTTTCTTCATGAAGGGCACACTCTCTATGTGCTAGGGTTTTTATTCATGATGGTAATTTACTTGTAATATTGGAATGATTTCTTCTAAGAAAAGTTGGCTGGGTTTCTCCCAAGGTTGGGTTTCCCAGGATAAAAAATATTGTCTACTATGCATGGCCAACCTTTTATGATCTTTTGTTTCCACTGCAATTTAAAGTTGAAATTTTCAGTGTGTAATTATTCAATGAAAACAGTGGGATGAAATTACTGTTTCAAATCATTAGGAAGTAATTATCAAATCTGAAAATTGTATTTCTACTGCTATAAGAAAATTCAACAGAATGGGCATAAGAAGATGTTGGCTAATCAAAAAAGCTTTGCTGGAAAATTGTATTGAAGGTTTCTCAAAGAGACATACTTCATAGTACCAAATCCTCGAAGCAAAATATTAAGAAACGTCCTCTTCCAAAAATATCATTAGTTTGGAACAATATTGTGTGTTGCCACAAAAAACAACTCCCTAAATGCAATGACTCAAAGGGTTCTAGCCAAGTGCAACTATGGAAGTAATGCTACTGTCACCTCTACAATTACTTCCCTTCCCTGTAGTTCGTAAATGAATAGCAAGAACAAGGGGGGAATCCCTATAGAAACTAATTGTCAAGAGGTATGGCAAGTGGCTTAGGATTAAGGATAGATTATAGAAGATATATGAGTTGAACTTTAAAATTATGAAAGAAATAACTCAAAACAACATCCATGAATCCATTAAGTTGCTAGCAATTGAAATAAAGCAAGTAAAAAGAGCAACCCTAAATTTTTCAGTGCTTTTCCAAATGAAAAATGATAAATTTGTTGCAAAATTGATAAAGTTTAGTGCAAGGAAGCTTTTAAAAAAAAGACAAGTAAACATATGCAAATGATTTTAAATGAAGTTGGTCACTTGTATAAAACAATCAACATAAGAGAAAAAGAGAATGCTTAGATTAGTTGATAGTTAACAGAAATTCCAGATTTATTTAGGCCTTTAATTTAGTCTGTATATTGTGAAATCATGCCATGAAACATTGAAATATGTGACATCTGAAATTTCTATATAACTGTTGAAAGAGTGTCGTAATTGATGTAACTTGAAGCATAAACAACCCATAAAATAGTTAGCTATTTAACCCAACTTTAATGTAAAAAAAGGTGCTCAAAGAGGGTTAAATAAAACTAAATATATAAATATTTTCACCTCAAGGACTTACGTCAAATTAAAACATACCAAATGTTGTCCTAAAGATTAATTTTAAGATGAAAAAACAGCAAGAATGGTACAACAAAGTAATAAGTTAAGTGCAGCCCTCTAGAAGATGGTTTTCATTGGTTATTTCCTTAAACTTTACTTGAATATTATGAACTTAAAGTGAAGATTAATTTCCAAATTTAACCAAAATTTAAGCAAGTTATTAAAAAGTTTAAATGACCACAAAAAAGAATGAGATCTCTTGATTAGTGCCTAGTTGCTTAAGGAAAGGGCATGGGGCCATAAGAGAAGCAAAAGAAGGTTTTGATAATCAAAGAGTGGGAGAGTGAATAATGCTCAAGCCCTTGTCCTAGTCTTTAATGGCCAAATGTGATTTCTCTTCAAATATATGGAAAACTCAAAAGCTGAAAATCTCCAAATAAATATACATCCAAATTCTAGAAATTCTACTACAAGAAGCAATATATCAAGAGCTTAAATTAAAACAACTCAATAAGTTAAAACAACACCTTTGGGATGAGATTACCTCAACCTTGTCATGAATAGTTCACCACTTGAATAGGGAATCCACACTTGGACATTAAACACTTAGACTATTAACCTACTTCTACAACATTTTCCTAAGTATACAAACTCAAAATAAAATAGACAAAAGTAGCAAGATCACCTTATCATCCAAGTTCTAGGCAAAAAATACAATGAGAGGAGTCTCTCTTATATAGGAAAAGAGACTAACTAACTCCTCAAGAGGAAATAATAAAATATCTTCATGACAAGGTCAAAATACCAAAACATTGACTGTTTTTGACCACGTGAAGGGGGCGCACCACTAGAATAAATGAATAATACATGAAGTGAAATACATCTCCAATAGGTGGAGCACTCTAGAGGATGTAGTCAAAATCATTAAGGCTAGGTCCAAGACCCTAGAGTTGACAACCAACCACTAAATAGATGTAACAACCTCATCCAAATACATGAATAGGTGTGCTAAATTGTTAAGTGGACAAAAAGAGGAGCGCTCCAATACATATGGTCAAATGAGTAAGTGCAAGGCTAAAACCCTAGTGTTTGACCAATCAAACACTCACTACAGCTAGCACCCTTGTCAATATCCATGAATAAGTGTGCAAGACTCCACACAATAGGAGAGCCCTCATCAAAAACCAAGTCAAAGTGATGAATGCTCCAAAATAAGGTGGCTCATGTGGCAAGAAATGGGTCCACCAAGGTGCAACAGACCACATAGACAAGCCAAACCATGATGAACAATGCCTTAAATGATGGAGTAATATTAATTCTGGAAATAACTCCTTTTCATTTCAAGTATTATATCTCGCATAATCATTGCTAAGAATTACGAAATTTTATTTGTAAAAGTTTTATTTTGTTATCTTTCATGTTGCGCATGCTCTTAATGTTGTTTTATTTTCATGAATCATGGATGGATGAGGAAATGTTACATAGACCATTAACATGGAGTAATTGACACATTAACTATGAATAAGACCACATTCCCACACTTGGAGAAGTGATTTTAGTCACTTCAAAAAGTCTGGTCTAATTAAATTTGGGTGACACCTCGTTTCAGAGATATTCTCTCAAGCAAGGCCTCATTCAAAGCCTATCTTCAAAATCTCTAATAATAATAACTTGTTCTATATTGCAATCTTGCTTGGTGAATGGTTAATTGTTTCTAATGGCAATGAATTTGCTGGCTTAAGCACTTTTACTCCCTTTGAAGTTTTGTGATCCATTACATCATTATTTCACTATTGTCATTGTATATATTCATTGTTTATTTTATTGTACATCATTGAGCAATCTTTGAAGTGTTTAATCTATTGATCATTGCAGATCTAGAGTGGTTGAATACTTACTTGGGGATATTAACTAAACAACACAAATTCCACTTCTTAAACAAGTTGAACCTTTCCCTTAGCTCTTCTCGAATCCTAGATCTAGCCATCCCATAGGGAATCCTCCCTTGGCCCTGACAGCTGGCCAAAAAGAGGGAAAATAAGCATTGAGGTGACAGTGGTACATTCTTCCGAAGTTGCACTTGATAGCACAAATGGATTGGGACTTTTCAACTTAGGTGCTAAATCGAGTAGTAACACTACGGAAATTTAATATCCTCACTAGTGCATTCTTAGCAAAGATTGAAATGTTCTCAAACCAACCCTTGCCACAATGCAGATAAAGTATTGATATAGAGCTAGATATCATCAAAATAACTATAAATAATAAGATAGATCAAGCTCTTGCCAAATGATTGCATTATTTTGTTTCTGTAACACATTGTAAAATCATCACCCCTATAAAATTGTAATCAATATAGACAAGAGAGAGAATAGGATAAAAGGATGGCAAATACATCAACAATAACCAGATAATTGCCCAAGTACATGGGCACAGCAATCAGTAGTCTCTAAACATCTATGAACCACGTTAATATTTACAGCTATCCTATAAAACAAGGAATTCAACTTTTCAAATTGTGCAAAAAATAAGAATTCAATGTTTGGTTGATATCTAGGACACCCACAATCATCTTGTCATGCATTGCTGAACGTCAAAACAAGGAATAGACTTCCTTTTATGAACTGGCTAGTAGACAAGTTAAACACGAAACTATCATACAAGTGTAAATGTCTCCTAAACATTGTATATAAAGTCTTGCATTGGCTAGACCTAAAGCATTGTTGTAGCTCTTGCATTAATGAACATTTAGCTGGTAACCAAACATCCTCACTGAAGCTGACAGGTGCTCTAATTAACAACTAATAGCATTGTTTTAAGGCACTTCAAAAACTGATGGTAGTGTAATCATGTTATCAACGGTCAATTTCACACTAAGAACTTGTTCCTAATTAGCAATTGGAGGTTTCTAAACAATGTCATTAAGCTAAGGTTAAATAATCTGGTAAATGTATCAACCTGGCCAAAGTTTCGTGCTTTTCAAATTTTCATTTAAATTTAAAACTAAATAATATAAAAACCTCAGTCTTTTCACAAACTAACACAGCTATGTGTAACTACAGTCCAAACTATTCAGAAAACGTATTTCAAATGGGATACAATAAAATCAATACCATAACTTTACCTCCATCGCCTCCATTTATGAATGTCAGCAGGTCTTCGACTGATCGGTCATCAGCATGCCCTACTTCTGCTTCAACATTCTAAAAAAACAGAATGCTAAAAAATTAGCCAGATATTCTAACACAAGCAACTACAAACATTATTTACTGTAAAATTCATGCATTGCTACAGACAAGCAAAATGTCCCAAGTATGAAGCCCCTTCTATCTCACCAGTGCTGGTATGAATTTTCATCAAATTTTAAATTCCTGCTAGCTATTTTTGGTTGGACAGTAGAAAGATTGTCAACTTTACCCTTTGTTTATGTTTTTTGAAACAATACATTGTTGTGGCCTCTATGAATACCAGTTCAGGTGGTCTTAATAGATAGATTATAGAACCACTACTCAGTTTATCCAACTATTGGTATCTCTTGGTTGTTCACCATACCAGCATGTCTCTTAGGCTTAGTAATAGATACGTCATAGATCCACTACTCGGTTTATCCAACTATTGGTATCTCATGGCTGTTCACCATACTAGCATATCTCTTAGGCTCTGATTGTTTCTAGATAAGATAAGATAATTTTATTAATGTCTAACGAATGACCACAAAAGTAGGTCATTCGTATAAATATCTAGATTAAGATTTGGTTCTGAATTTGAACAAAGAAAAAGGTTTATTAGAGTGACGAGGCCTCCTCTCTTGTCTCCTCCAGAGAAAGACACCCTTAACCAATTGTGAGTCTAGGTTTATAGATGTTTAATGAGTATCATTGTTGGCACATGCAAGTGAGAAGAGCCTTGGCTTCCATGGGAGCAAGTTGAATAAGAGGTGAAATTGGCTTCACTTAGGAGAATTCTGAGACAACAGGAGTATTACATGGGATTGAACACATTGGAAGCCAAACTCACGATGCCTTTCTTTACATGTGTTTACTGCAATCAGACTGCTCAGATAGGTAAATGAGTACTCTAAGGACGCAAAAAAGCTTGCATTCAGTGTTATTCTGACCTAGTGATGGTTTCCCCTCCTAATGTATGTCATATCAAATTGGAATAGTTTTCAATATATATCATATTATACTTGCAGGATTGTTATTTCTAAGACAAACAACTAGCAGGTGATTGACAGCAAATGGTCCTTGCTATCCATACAACAATAAGTTTCTTGTGGCCCTCTGGTTAGAGTATAGACAGTGTCTGAGAGGCCAATATAGAAGCTTCAAACCTGAAAGTAGGTTGAAACAAATATCTGCATACACTGGTCCTCCTATTATACATTGTAGAGTCCAGATGCATGTTATAAGCCCTGACTAGCAACTATTTTCCACTACTGGACATGAGATATCATTACAACTTCAAGTTTTGGGATCTTGAAAATTGTTTTCATGGTTAATGCACATTGTTGTTCCTAGTTCACTCATTTTTTCGTGAATAATGCATATGGAACTCTGTCAAACTCAGCCATCAACTTAACTTCCAGGGCTCTATGTCAGCTGGTATATATAAGCCTGGGTCATCAAAGTGGTGATGCCCCATCTCAACCACTAGACCACAGTCCAACAGACTCCATATTCATATTTACCTGGTATCATTTGCTAAATCCCATGGGTGGATTTTGAAAATTAAATTTGAACCCATAAACAACCCACATTAAACCATGTTGTATCCCACATAGATCAAAGACAGCACCAATCTCACACCATAATATAAGTTCTGAGTGTCATAAACTGTGGTTAACCCTCTGCAAAATAATAATTTCGTAGGGTTAAACTTTGTAACCAATATTTTAACTACATATTCCTTTGTTGAATATACACAGCTTTTCCAACATAAACCCAAGGGCCAAAACCCAGGTCAAAAATGCAGAAGATGTGAGTTTGCTCTTTTCATCAGCAGGTGATACTTGATTAGTGACTAAGCTCAATGTCCCATTAGGGTCTCCAAATGGCAAAATACTACACTTCTTTCTTTCCTATTTCTCCTTTGCAATGGGAAAATTAATTTTGGAATCCAGGCTTGCCATACTTCCTTCTTCCACTTGTTTCACATGAGAAATTATGGTTTTACTTTTATGAATCCCAAACTTCACACCAACTTGAAAAAAAGGCTACATCGCATACTAGTAATCATCCACTACAATATAAAAGTCTGTACTTATGTGTCAACTCAATGGTTTTTAAAAGGCTTAACTTTAAGCATACCAAGAAGTAAATTATGATATATCCACATTCTGAAAAGGAAAAGTCTTTTTAGTACACATCGCATACTATACCTCCGTCTGCAGCAGCAATTCCATGAACATTGTGGATACCAATTGCCAGGCCTTCAGAACGTTTAAAAAGTGAAAGCTATGTTGCATGAAACTGCTAAACTGCCCACGTACCGGTACCAAAAACTCACAGAAACTTCTGGGAAACCCTCAAGTGTCGATGAGGGGTGTGGGACCCATGAGAAGTCCAAAAAACCCTAATCTATGGAAAATGAAGACAAATTCACCTCTAAATCATTTCTAAACCTTAACCCTAATCTATGGAAAATGAAGACAAATTCACCTCTAAATCATTTCTAAACCTTACCTACAAATTAACCTATCATTCTGATTTTAAAAAACAAGACAATGTGTTATTTAAAAAACAATACATATATATCATGTTTCCCCCGATGTAGCCATTTGGAGAGTCATGTTTCAAAATGTTCACATTTCCGAAACTAGTACACGTTTCCACATTTCATGCACCTTAGTTTGAAAGAAAATATTTCCTGAAAGAAAGTGAAAAACAGAAAACCATGCATCCAATCACATAAAACAATGGCAAAAATAAATCAATGGCCAAAAGGAAAAACTCATTCAGAAATCACCCTGAAGATGAAATTAGAACTAGGGTTTAGAGCTGTGCAGAAAAAAAAAAAATTTAGCAGGTTTTCCACTGGGTTCAGCAACATATCCTGTCAACCTGGGGGGCGCCCCTCAGATCCACCACCTTTCCAGGAAGCTGTTGTACGACCAAGAGAACCCACTTCATGAGCTCTGGGGACACTCAGGAAGGAACTGAAAATGCACAGCAAAATGGCCAAACAGCTGTCTGGATCGAAAATCTTCAATCAGAGCTGTCATCTGCCAAGACAGGTGAAGAGATTCAGAAGTTATCATAAAGGATGTGAAAAGTGCAGCAAAAAAGACAAACAGGACCAGGAGGACCCACTTCAGGAGCTCCGGGGACTGTAAAGAAGGAAGTTAAAAAGCACAGTGAAATGGCGAAACAGCTCTCTGCATTGAAAAATCCCCAATCAGAGATATTTTCTGCCAAGGTGGGTGAAGAGTTTCAACAGTAATTGTGAAGGAACTGAAAAACACAGCGAAAAAGACAAACAGCTGTCTGGATCGAAAATCCTCAGCTAGAGAAATCATCAAGTTGAAATTTTGAAAATCTGTGCTAAATACAGATCCAGAAATTTTACCTCAATCATCGAGGTTCCCTGGATCCGCTTCCTATGAACTTTCAAACTTATGGCTGAATCTGAAATATCAACTACGGCAGCATATATTTCACATCTGTCCAACGAAAATCACTAGGCAGCCAAGTAAACAAGCACTGAAACAATGAATTTCAAGGGGAGAAGATTCCAAGCACAAGGGCTCAATGCCTTTCACCTATGTTGCACAGGGACCCATCCCCACAAAAAAACCCATATACACCATTCCAAAATTTCAGAGACTTAGGGACCCCCTAGGAAACATCCCCAAACTGCTGGGGACTTCATCAGAGACTCAGGGTCTTGCTGGCCACACTCAAGACATTCCCAGCAGATGTCAGGGACGTTTCGGGCAGATTTCAGAGGTATTCCAGGGATGTATCTTCAATTTTGGCAATGGACATATGATCATTTTTCCCATCCATTTTCTTGTATTATAATGAATTTAAATCTGAATCTGTACAAGTCACAGCTCAAAACATGGGTTTTGTATGGTGGGCTTTGATTTGGGTTTTTGGTGATTTAACTAATGTCTTCTCGGCAACAACATTACAGCAAGCAAAGCCTCTATGTCAACAAACTAAGAAATGCAACATCCCAAAGGTATGATCCTTGTGATTATTGCTCTTATTCTTCTCATTTTTGGGGGTCATCTTAGCTTTTCCATAATGAACATGGGTGTCCTTGAGATATTGAAGTCCAGTTCATCCACCATCCCAACCTCAAGCTTTGTGAAAACAATTGGATAGTAGTGACTTGGATTGGGTACTAAATGTTTGAATGAAATCCTTATCAATCACCGTCTTAATCTAAAATATGAATCTAATCTCTTTACAGAATGTATGCATGTATATCCCAAAGTATTTTGTAGTGGTTTTCAACACCGCTGTAAAAATCTGCGGAACCTATTAAGAAGGGAATGCCTTATTAACATAATTATCATAGACTAGAAATATGAGAAAGAAAAGTTGTTATAGAGACAGGCATTCGTCTCATTGACCCTTCCTTGACCTTATTGCAAATTGAAATTACTTACACTTAAGTTTCCCAAAGCTAAACTGTATTTTGTTCTTGTCTAGGTGCCAATAATGGAATGTCNCTAGTAAGTGTAAGAACTGTGCACAATACTAAATATATATATATATATATATATATATATATATATATATATCCCAAACCCACGAACCCCTGAAAATTTTGGGGTTGCACTCTAGTCTTTTGGGGGAGGTGTCTCTGTGCCCCTGCCATTCCCCCGCCCCCAAAACCGAGACAACATAGCCCTTCACAAATCAGATCTGGAGAATACTTAATAACACTAGATTTATTACAGCCCTAAATTTCCCCCTTTAGTTCCTTCTGAGCTTGTTAAAACACTTAATAAATATGCTAAACTGTTCATGATAAATCAGCATGCCAAAGAACCCTAGAAACTACTCATTAACATAAGAAGCATAAGTCTGATCTTCAGATCTGCAATGCACAATACTTGGACAGCAAAGATCCACTTCAAATTATATCGTTAATGAAAATACAAGTACATACCATCATCTCATCATAAGCTGGTTCAACATTTCCTATTTGTTTATCACAAGCTAGGATACTCCAATTGTGTCCAAACCCTAGAAGGGCATTCCACCATCAACAACAAACCCTAGCCAGCAGTCACGGCCTAGCAAAACATCACACGAAGCTACTCCTGGCACCAACACCAACAAGTCCACTCTTGACACCTGAACTGCATCACACAAGCCTTCTTGCAAATTCTCCAAGCTTGTATAACACAAGCTCTCAGTCTTCTTCACTCGTCTAGCACTCATGTCTAACTCTAAGATTTACATAAGTCAAACCCTAGGGCTTCTTGCATCACACAAGTACAAAGGCACCAAGATAAACCCTAGCACTATCCTTCCAAGCTTCTTGTCCATCATAGGGTTTGCATCCCACAAACCCTAGGTCTTCTCTTGCATCACACGAGCAGCAAGACCTCTAGACAATGTGACAATGGAATATCAAAAGTACATCAACATAAGTTCCAAGACTTCTTCAAGCTAAGCATCACACCAAGATCCAAGACTTGTATGGTCCAAGTTATTGCTCTCGTCGTTTACATCAGACGATCCCTAGGTTTTCTTCTCTTCCATCCAACAAGTGCTAACACACAAACTCATCCTAGGACTAGCATTTATCTCCATGTCTCCTCTAGGGTTTACATTACAAACCATAGCTCTTGCTCCTTACAAGACTTCTTCAAGACGAGTATAAAGATAGAATAACAAGTACATCAATAGTGAGTAATGACAAAGGCTCTCTCCTCCCTTTAAATAGAACATATGAGGGGTGCCAACATAAAACATGGACCAAGTCCACAAAAACCCCAAACATAATTCATCATGCCAACCCTACATGGAGCACTCTACAATAAAATTTACCCAACCCCAAGGTGATGTGCCCTCTAAGCATGATGCTCCTTTGCACCCAACGTCCCTCCTCTAAGATGGTGCACCATCCAACAAGTTGCTATCCCAATGCTCCCTTTTTCATGGTGGTTTGTTCAAGTGTCCTCATGCAAGGTGTTCCTCTAGTTGTTTGCCACATTTCCTCTTCTGCCGAACATTCCCCAACATATTTGCCAAGGTAATTACTTGCTCCAAACCTTCTCCTCAACATGTATCCAAGTCCATAACCAACCTCCATGAAGTATACACCTCAACCCTAGCCTTCTCAAGTCAAGTATCCAACCACCAAGGTGTATGTCACATGGTCCCATGATCTTAGGGCCAAGTGCCCTCCTCCAAGTGCATGGTACCTCTCCTAATCAAGCAAACGACTCCCCCTTTGTTTGCACCCAATAGACTAGTCATCATGTCACATACGATAACAACCTCCTAGATAAGTGTGCTATGCTAGCACTCTATCAAAGGTCAAGCATCCAATGAAACTAAACCATCCAAATTTCCAACAAGCATCACAAAGGGACTAGGAAGCCTAGTGCTCTCCTAGCTGTAGAAATTTCTGAATTCTGACTTTAATGCAATTCTAAAATTTCACCACACGAGAGAATTGTTGAATCCAAGTCCAATGAATATTCAGCCTTAGGGCTGATCTGAAATATAAATTACAGAACCAAACGGCGAACAATATTTCAACTAACTTCAATCCCAATCCACTAGGCAATTAAAGAATATGGATACCAAACATATGCCAACAAGTCTCAGCCCTAAGGCCACACTTTTCCACGGATAAACCAGATCTGGAATCACTTCAATTACTGCATATTTACATCAGTAAATATGCCCTATTATCTTCAAGATGTTTGTCAAATCACTCAACAATTTCAGATAATGTCAAATCTGCATGAACAACAAGTGCTGGAAATTACCCAAACAAGAAAACAATAAATGCCGAAAATCAGATCTACAATTAAGCAAGTATTGGACAGCTGGAAACTTCATATATATATATATCAAGAACAATAAGAGTTGGAAATTACCCAGTCAAGAAAACAATAAATGCTGAAAATCAGATCTACAATTAAGCAAGTATTACCATAGCCTCATCCCAAGGCTAGTACAATCCTCTAGCTCTCCAAAACCCTAGCCACCACTAAAGATATCCAACAAGCATCAACACCAGCAAGTCCTCCAATAACAAGCTTGTCACACAAGCTCTCCACACTAGTGTGGTTGTCTTCCTTAGGGTTTGTAAACCATAGCCATGTTGCATGACACAAGTACATGGCAAGACAACTTTAGTTGCAACCTCCAAATCTACATGTTCATCCTAGGGGATGAATCCTCAAACCTAGGTCTTTCTCTATTGCATTATCACAGCCATCAAGACCTCCATGCATCATCAAGAATAAAAGAGCTTCATGATCTTTCCATAGCCTTGCATCCTAATAGAACAAAGCTCCAAAACCATTGAAGGCATTAGCTACACTCTCCATGTCTTCTACTAGGATAGAAACCCTAGAGATCAAACAGTAACCACCATCATCTTCAACGCCATGTTCTTCTCTAGGGTTTACATGCATAGCACAAACCCTAATCATCACAAGAGAAAACCCTAACATCACACAAGAGCAATCTCTCCAAGAACATCCAAAACGTCTTTCTTTCCCCTTACCTTCTCTTAGCATTTTCTCATGAACCCTAGCATCTACCTCCAAGAGTTTCCTGATGAACCCTAGCATCTAGCTCCAAGAGTTTCCTCATGAACCCTAGCTTCTAACATCTAGCTCCAAGAGTTTCATCATAAACCCAAACGCCTCCAAGACAAGTACAAAGAAGAGTACAAAATGATGAATGAATACAAGAGCTCTCTCCTCCTATATACAAGTAGGAGGAGTAGGCTAACATAAAATCAAGACATGCGTCCATACAAGCAATCAACAAGGCAACCCCACATGGAGCGCTCTACAATTCAAGGATGCATGTGTCAAAATAGGGTTTATCCAACCCACAAAGCAAAACACCCTCAAGTCATGATCTTGGGCTCAATGCCCCTCCTAGAAGATGGTGCACACTTCAACAAGGTGTTAATCCAATGCTCCCTCTTCCACGATGGTTCACTATCTGAGTGTCCTCATGCAAGGCACTCCTCTAACTATGCACATGCCCTCTCATTTGCCTAATGCTACTCTCATGTGTATAATGTGGTATTCCTCAAAATATGTGTCTAGGACCATCACTAACCTCCATGAAGTATGCTCCTTAACCCAAGAATCCTCAACTCAAGTTTCCAACCTCCAAGATATATATGGTATCACATGGTCCCAAGCTTCAAGAGCCAAGTTCTTTCCTCCAAGTCCCTAGCGCTTCTCCTAGGTAGGCACTTTCATAGTTAAGCAACTGACTCCCCAATTGTGTGCATCCAATGGGTTAGTCAACAAGTCGACTAGGGTATCAACCTTCTAGGTAAGAGCACCATGCTATAACTCTAACCAAGGTCAAGCATCCACTCAAATTGATCCATCCATATGTCTATGAAGCATCACCAAGGACCTAAAAGGCATAGCCCTCTCCTAGCAAGATGAATACACTTTTGGGGTAACCCAAAAAACTAACACTAGCTAAGTGAAAACACTTTTGGAGTGATCGCAAAAGCTAACACATCTGCCAAGGTAGGCAAAGGTACTCAAGACATGCAACGTGCGGTCGTTTGGTGTTCCTCAAGCAGTGTCTAAGTAAACCCTCCATTGGTGAAATGGAACTAAATGGAAAGTTAAAGACTATCTTGACCTTAAACTATATGTCATAGGAATTTTCATGATGTTTTCCTCACACGAGAAGGTTAACGAGAGGATTTTTAAGGCGGGATCTTATGTCTTTCACTCCTCTAAATTGCATATTTAAAATTATATTGAACACTTCGACCCAAACAAAGAAGACCTTTTGCAAGGCATTTATCTAGAAAAGATTGTACTTACTTTCGTTGGAATCTTTGGAATGATGAGAATGTGGAGGATATCATGAACACACTACAGACCTACATCAAATCCTTTCAAGTAATGAAAGAAATAAAAGTACGCCTCTTATGCCAATATGTGTGTTGTGTACCTAACCATTGTTAGAGTTTGCACTTTAATTTAAATATGTTAGATCTTTAATCTAATGCACTAGGATCACTGAAAGATAGACAAGCACGGCACAAAAGAGAGACACAAAGAATTTTATCCTGAGAAACCACAAGGAAAAATAGCCAGCAACTTCTTCTGTATAGATTTGTCACTTAGTACAATGTCAGACAAAGATAGAAAACCCAAAGATAAGATGACTTCTACAACTTCTTCTTCTTCTTCCCCAACGAACTTGTCTAACTCTCTCTTGGAGTGAACTTGCTTGTGATTGTTGTGTGTCCAAACGAGGGAGGGTGCCTCCCTATTTATACTCTTCATGTGGGTGACCTAAAAACCTAACTGGGTCAACTTCTTGACCTTACTGGGCCAACTTCCCCTAGGGAGACTCAAAAATACATTTTACACTTGTTCTTCTGTGGACTATTTCCCCGACTTACAACGGAGGTTTTACCTCGACTCTTACATGACCAATTACATCGATGACATCTCTGATCGGAGGGAAAACATCCCCGAAAGGAGGAATAAAAAAAGTACATAATAATGATAATAATAATAATACAAAGAATATCTTTCGATGTTACATTTACAACAACACTCCCTCTTAACAATGAAGGTATATTCTTCTGACCCGGTCATCACCACAACTGGACACAATCTTTGGACATCGTCATCATCGCTGAATCATCTTCATCGATGGATCATCATCACTGCTGCATCAACTCTCATCTCGTCGACCATTGATTAGTGACATCTCTTGAATCTATACGTCCTCAGAAGTTCTACAAAGCCAGTCGTTTTTCATGTTGGAGGTAGGCCTAGATCCCATCTAGAGCTTCATCTACTACAGAGCCAGTCCTTTTTCATACTGGATGTAGGCCTAGATCCCATCTAGGGCTTCATCATCTCTACAAGCAAGCCATCAAGTAGGTACATCCCAGGATCACACACCTGCGTCTCCTACTGTCATCTCGTCGTATCCAAATCATCTCATCATCTCATGTGGAAAGCATCCCAAGTGTCTATATCATAACCCTCAGAGAACCTGCATCTTCTTGACATGTGGAGAGCAGCCCAAGATCACACACCTGTGTCGTCCTGACATGTAGAACGCATCCTAGGAACATTTGCATCTTCTTGGCATGTGGAGAGCAGCCCAGGATCACACACCTGCGTCTTCCAGACATGTAGAGAGCAGCCCAGATGTTTTACGTCCCTCGGTCAACCTGCATCTTCTTGACATGTGGAGAGCATCCCAGGATCACACACTTGTGTCTTCCAGACATGTAGAGAGGAGCCCGGGAACATCTGTGTCTTCCACCCAATGGAGAGTAGCCCAAATGTATTATGAACCTCATACCACCTACGTCTTCTCGACATGAGGAGAGCAGCCCAGGATCACACACCTACGTCTTCCAGACATATCACATCACTCCCTCTTTCGAGGAACATCGATCTGGATAACACCAAGCTTCTCTCTGAAGTACTCGAACTTTACTCTTGCTAACGGCTTGGTTAATACATCGATTGTCTACTCATATGTCGCCACATAATAGAGCTTCACCGCTCCTCTCTGCACCATATCCCGAATATAGTGATACTTGATCTCAACATACTTTGACTTGTCATGGAACACTAGGTTCTCGGAGAACTTCACACAACTATGGTTGTCACAGAAGATACAAGTCGCCTCTAACTCGAGATCAAACAAATCTCACAGTAACTTTCTGAGCCATAATGCAATATACTATGCCTCGGTTGTACTCAATGCCACACTCGACTTCTTCCAGCTAAACCAAGAGATCATCCCGGATCCCAAACTGAAGCAACATCAAGAAGTGTTCTTCTTATCTATGGGACTGCCTGCCCAACCCGAATCAACATAACCATGCAGATTAATCTTCTAATCCATCACATACTTGAGCCCATACTCAATTGTACCCTTCAGGTATCTCAATATATGTTTTGCAGCACCAGGTGAACACATCTCGAATTTGTCAGGAATTGGCTCAATGTGTTCACAACAAAACATATGTCTGGCCTCGTGTTCATCAAGTTAATCAACGAACCAATCATCTGTCTATACATTGTGGCATCAACTGTCTCTGAAGTATCATCACATAGTAGCTTCAAGTTCAATTCCATGGGTGTGGCAATGGCCTTGCAGTCCATCATTCCAAACCTCTTCAGAATCTCCACTGCATACTTTCCTTGACCAAGGAAAATACCATCTGATCTCTGCCACACTTCCAAACCTAAGAAGTAGTGCATCATACCTAGGTCCTTCATCTCGAACTGTGTAATAAGTCTCCTCTTAGTATTTGCAATGAGCTCATCCTCACCTGTTAGGAACAAGTCATCTACATATAGCAGAAGTATCAATGGTCTTCCACCCTCAACCTTGAAGTAGAGGTTTCAATCTGCTTTACTCTTGATAAACCCTAAGCTCATCAGAAAACTATCCATCCTGCCATACCACATCCTGGGTGCCTGCTTCAAACTGTACAAGGCCTACTTTAATTTGCACCCATGAGTCTACCTGTCAAGTGTCTCAAATCCCAGTGGTTGCTCCACGTACACTTCCTCTTCAACTACATCATTCAAGAAAGTTGTCTTGACGTCCATCTGGTGTATCTTCCATTTCATTATTGCAGCAAAGGCAGATAAAGATCTAATGGAAGTGTATCTCGCTACAAATGGAAATGTTTCCTCTTAATTGATGCCTTCTTTCTGGGAGAAGCCACATGCTACGAATCTTGCCTTGTATTTCTCGATGCTTCCATCTGTTGCATGCTTTATCTTGTAGATCCATTTGGAAGACACTACAGACTTGCTTTATCTTGTAGATCCATTTGGAAGACACTACGGACTTGCTTTATCTTGTTGATCCATTTGAAAGGCACTACGGACTTCCCTTATAGTCTTGAGACCACCTCCCAGACATCATTCTTCATGATTGACTGATACTCTTCAATCATGGAATCCTTCCATACTTTTTTTTTGTGGCTTCCTCATAGTTGGAAGGTTCTTCATCAATGATATCACAAAGTAGTGCCACATAGTTGGAGTATGGTCTCAGTCTCTTGCTCTCTCTGGAAGTTTCATCTGAAGCACAATATCTCTCTGCATCTTGGATTGCTTCCCCTGCCCATGCTGGTCTTCTCTGGTAGGAGTTCTTCTCATGAGGTGGATCTACAAGTCTCTTTGGTTCTGTCATGTCATGGTCTTCTTGTATTATCTTTTCCATAACTATATCTTTGGTTCTAGGAACTTCAGGTTCTTCAATTTCTTCAATGTGGAATTGCCTTGACTTGTTGTAAGTTGAGTCTTCATCAAAAGTGACATCTCGGTTGGTCTAGATCTTCTTTAATCCTGGGAAGTATATTCTGTAAGTTTTTGATGTGTCACTGTATCCCACGAATATGCCCTTCTTTCCTAAAGGATCTAGTTTTGTTCTCTTTTCTTTTGGAATGTGTATGTACACAGGACAGCCAAATATTCTGAGATGGTTGACTTCTGGTTTCGCTCCTGAGAAAGCTTCTTTTGGAGACTTGTGATACAAAACACGATGAGGTGTTTTGTTTTGTTCATACACGGTTGTTCTTATTGCTTTTGCCCATAGGTGCATTGGAAGGTCTTGGTCATGAAGCATGGCCTTTGCTACTTCCATTATCGCTATGTTCTTCCTTTCTGTAATGCCATTTTGTTGAGGATTGTAGGGAGTTCCCATCTCCCTCTTAATCTCAGATTCTCTGCATAGGTCTTTGAACTCTTCTGAAGTGAACTATCCACCATTGTCTGATCATAAAATCTTGATCTTCCTTTTATTGTGATTCTCTACCAAAGCTTTGAATTCCTTGAACTTACTAAAAACTTCATCTTTGTCACTTAACGAGTTGGATGACATGGAGCTGCATACGTCTGAGTGGATTATCTCCAAAATTTCTTTTGCCTTGCTTTCACTGCTAGAAAATGGTTTCTTTACATTCTTCCCTTGCACACATCCTTTGCAAATGCCTTCATGTTTTGCTTGCATCTCGGGTAGACCTGATACTGCTTTGCTTGCAATTGGTAGTGCTCTATAGTGTACATGTGCAAGCCTTCGGTGCCATACTTCGCTTGGTTCCATAGATTCATGAACCAAGGCTTGTTCTAGTTGTCCCTTCAACTTGTACAGGTCTCCCTCTTGCTCCCCAATTATTGTTGCATCATCTATTGTCTTGACTCTTGGCCACATGAGTACTTGGCCATCAACAAAAGCAACACGGAATCCTTTAGCATCTAAAGTTGAAATGGAGAGAATAATTTTCTTCAAACCTAGTACGTAGAGGACATTGAAGTCCTTCATCTTCATTGATTTGCCTGAATCCAACTTGTAAGATGCTTCTTCGCTCCCTTTTATGGGATACTGGTAGTCATCTCCAAGTTTCACCTTGTGAGGTGACTCATGCTCTAATAGGTTGATAAAAGAGTCTTTGTACCCTGTCATGTGCTTGGAAGCTCCACTATCTACAAGCCAATCATTGCTTCCATGGGTGACGATGCCTGTAAGATACTAAGAGCTGAGATCAAAACATATTCTTCATCACTTGAAGAATCTTCTCTTGTTCTTTTGTTTTTTGGTTCATCATCTTCAGTAGTGTGAGCATGATGCCTATTCTTCTTGTTTGTCCTTGTGGATCCTTTGTTTATGGGACAATCTTTTGCAAAGTGGCCTTTCTCATCACATGTGAAGCATCTAAAATTTGAATGGTCCTTTTTTATCTATAGTTCTTCTGGAATCTTTTGGGCCTTTTGTGAGGTTGATCCTCCCTCTTGCTTCGATCCTTCTTAGTATGAGCAGCTAGGGCTTGGTCATCATCAGCTCCCATCTTCACTTCTCTTGACACTAATCGAGCTTATTCTTGAGTGCATTCTTCCCATAATTTGTTGAACTTGATTAGCTTCTTCCTAGCGCATATCCCTTGAATGAATGAGTCCCATGATCTTGGAATACCATTCAAGGTGGTCATCACGATCTCTCCTTCAACATTTTCTTCAATGGCCTCTAGTTGCTCCTTGATTTGAGAAACCCTTGTAAAGGAAGACTGGATGGTTTTTTAGTGTTGGAACTTCACACTTTTGAGTTGATTTCTCAAGGTCATCTTCCAATTTATGTTCTTTCCTTCAAATTGTTGAATCAACGCATCAAACATTTGCTTGGGGGTCCTTAATGATGAGACATGAGGAATGAGATGATATTTGATTGAGTCTACAATGATCCTCTTGGCTCTTATCATGTTCTTCTTGTGAGTAGTCTTTGCATCGCCTCCCTTTGGTTCTGGAACCTCCTCGGCGGCATACTTGTCCAAGTCATTCTCTTCTAAAATAAGAGAGATTCTATACTTCCATGCTTGGAAGTTGTCAGCTCCTTCAAGCTTGGTATGATTCAACATCTTGATATGAGAACCTCAAATGGAAATAGTAAAGAAATAGATCTTACCAATTTGAAATGCCCAAACAGTTTCTTGAATTGGCTGACCTAGGGTTCAGCCAACAAGGGAGAACCCTAGGTCAGCCAAGTCAAGGAACATGTTTGACACTAAACCTACACGTAAGTTCATGTCCAAGCTACAAACTTCAACACAAAAGAGGAGTTTGTTGGGGCCTGGAAGATGTCCCTTATATCCAACATTTACTTATCAATTGTATATAAAGCAGTTGGTTTTAGAACCTGTTGTTGGGATATAGAATGTGGAAGAAGCACTGTCTAACTGAAATCAAAATACCAGTGTTCCACGGGGACGCGCCTCCCAGGGTCGGGGGCTCGCCCCCTGCGCTTCCCACACCCCGAGGGTTGGGGGGCTCCATGGGAAAAGTTTCCCAGCGCCCCTCTTTCTGGGAAACTTGGGGAAACGCAGGTCTAGGAGTTTCCCGGATTGGGGGGCTCCCACACGCCCCCTCCTAAAAATGGGGGGCTCCCATAGGCCGCCACCCCCCTCGATTTTTAAATTTTTTTTACTTAAAAAATAATTGTTCGTCTTAAATATTAGGCTTTTACACTAAATGGTCATACTAAATGGTGATGGGATGAGGAATTGATACGTTTATATGCTGGGTACATATTTTTATTATTTTTCTATTTTTTTATAATTTTAGAGATCGACCTCCCTATGTTATGGACCCCGATGCCCCCCTGTCCCCCAAAATACCCCAAAATTTTGGGGTGTCTCTACACGTCCCCAATGTGCGTTTCCCCGCTCCCACGCCCCCCCGTCCCGGAAACTTGGTGGAACACTGCAAAATACTCTAACAAAGAGGATAAGAGCTCTGCCATTTATAGTGACATGGGGAATCTGGATATCAAGGAACTCACAGTTGTTTGAAGGCAGCATTTACCCATCTCAATTATGTGTATCGCAAAGCTTAGCTATACTTGATCATTTTAAGCAAGACTCTGGTTTAAAATCACCCAGAGTGGTGCATCTTGAGGTCATTGATAAGGAAGTGGCATGGGCATACTTTGATGATGCTGCCCAGGAACACCTATAATAGGGAGGGCAGGGGCGATTTTATATCTCTCAAATCACTATTCACTCAAGTTTAAAGCAGGCATGGGTAGCGCTACGAACAATTGAGTTGAAATATTGGCTTTGAGGGATTCGCTTTAAGTCATGCATGGATAAAGGGTTTGAAATCTAGATAATATTAGACTTTGGGGCATATTTGGAGATATTTTGATCATTAAAAATTCTATTGCTGATGTTACCTTCATGCATGTATACAGGGAGAGGAATGGGATCTAGGATGCCCTTTCAAAAGAAGGTTTAAACTTCTTTAAACTTGACTCCTGGAAGTTAGCACATATGGAAAACAGGGATGGTACTCTGGCAAATCATGACCCAGGTCCTTTTATGTAAATGGAAAATGTCTTTTGTTTTTCTTTTGTCCATACTCAGCTGGAAATATCTATCTGGACAGTGACAGAAATCTGTTTTTTGATGGATAGGCTAAAGGATGGCCTGCGCGTCATACTGGGCAACTTATATGTGAGATAGCATTAATGTGTTTTTTATGTAGTATAGTATTACTGTTTTATTTCTTTTGATGTCTGTATGCATATCTCTATTGAAAAAACAGATCAAGTATCTGAGAAGATAGTGATGTGAAGATACTTCTTTTTGTCGAGGGTCATTTGAAATGGATTCTTGTTGATCACTTTTCTGAAATGTGAAGTTTATCTTCATATGTACTGGGTATGTATGGCTGTATAGCCACTGAAAAATGTGATTTTGTTGGATCAATAAAGTAGCAAATTTTTTTATGAGGAAAAAAAAGTTGTATCTTAACATGGAAACATGTCTTTTCAAGTTACATCCTAACATATATTATAATTCCACTCAAGAGAAGTAAAGTGCATATCATTCTATGAGGAGTAACATGCACATCATCCAAACATAACATTGATTAGTTAAAGACATTATCATTAAAAAGTAATAAATATATAGTCTTGTGGCAAAGTAATTGTGGGGGTTGACCAATAATTGTGGCAATTAACTACAATGAATGATTGCACCAAGAGACGTAAGGCACATTCTACATAGTACAACCTAGTATGGATCAGAAGTGTAATGCAGGTAATGCTTAAAAATCAAAATGGAAAAAAACCAAGGTTGATCCATCTTAACCCGAAATATGGCACTCAAAGTTTTGCACCTTGGTTTCTTTTTAGATCTAGTGTTAAGACTGATCTAAGCTGGTGATCTCAACGATTCAAAATGAAGTGAAATATCATGGTTTTTATATTAATACCTCATGAAGCCTCAGGGGCTACGGTGCTACCATAGTTGTTTCCCATGTTCCTTTAACAACATAGTTTTGTGTAACATTTTTACAAGGATATATCAAACAATGTATTCTATTTGTAACCGAAGGTTATTTGCATTTTAGATCAGCATAAACAAAAAAAATCTTAGCTTTTACTTCTTCATGTAAATTATGAATATATTAAAATTCTATAATTATTAATTTTGATGTGTTCAGTTTTTAAAGAACAATAATTATCAACAAAGTTAGAAAATACGCCTTTTTTCAAATTTATGATTTTTTGTACTAGAAAAGTTATACACATTTTTTAAGTTCATAATTTCTTTTATTTATAATTTACATAAATTTTGTATCATGCCTACTCTCGATTATTGCCACCAACATGTCACACAAAAAGTTGCATTTATAAAAAATGGTTATTTTTTGTACTTTTTAACAAGAATCTTTACAAAATCTAAATAAAAGACTTTGTGAAGATGCGATCTATTGCACAACAATGCTAATAACCAATATTCGCCCAAGTTTCCAGTACGTGGTGACGCAGGAGCGGGGAAACACAGAAACCACATATGCAGAAGTGTACCCCCCACCCAAATTTTAGAAAACGTCGAAGGGTAGGTCGAGGTCTTCAACATAGGGGACCCCCACTGGGAATACTACAAAATTAAAAATTTCTAATTTAAGACTTTAAAGATTAATAGTAACAAAACAATAACACTAACATAGTAACATCATGTATTCAATATTGTGCTTGTCATCATGTAAACACTAAACCACTAGCATCATATTCATAAATCACTAAAACACTAAATCACTATTCAATAATTCATGATCATTCCAAGATAAATCAATGATTTATTCCAAGATACGTCAATAAATCACATCATATTAAGACTTAAAAGTAAAACTTTAAAAGTTTACATCACCATTCGTAATTTTAAATATATTTGAAATTAAAAAGTTTAAAGTTTTAACAGAACTTAGTCAAGTCTAACATGAACATCAAATGAAAAGACAAACTAAAGTCAAACGTTTCAATTGTTACACACCTTTTAATAATTTAATTTATTAAAAATTAAATAAAAAAGGGCCTTCCACAAGGGCTAACGGTTTGTGTTGTTGTTACTATGATACTAACTGTAACACCCTAAGGAAGGCTTGTCCGTTGTTACAAACCCTAACAATGGGATTCACTAACTTGTAGGTTTGCAAACGAGCGGCTCAAGCTCCAGATGCCACCCTGATCCGCGATACAAGCTTGCAATGAATTAATGGATGCAACCTCGACCTTGGACTGTAGACACGGATGCCAAGGCATCAGTGGACACAACTCAAATGCAATGAATCATTGGACGCGGGATCGAAATGCAAATATAGACGCCAAAAAATAATACCGCCCGAAATAACAAATAGAGGCCCTCACGAATGGCTCATGCATCGGTGGAAGTAAGCGGGTCAAAGATATCGGAGGGAAAAAAAAATTTGGACCGCTGGATGGAGGAAACCCATGCACGTTTCCAGATTTTGAGGAAACGTCGACGCCTTGCATTTCCAGGCGTTTCTAGTTTTGGGTACGAGAGGGAAACGACCCCAATCACGTTTCCTCGTTTTGGAAACGCGTGGGGACAAGGAAACTCGTTTCCGGGGTTTGAAAACGCCTACCCGTGTAACACTCCTAATAACCATGGTATTGAGTTGTCGATTCTAGTGCGCACCCCTCCCAATATTTGACTGTAAAAGAATACATACCAACAAAAGTGCGAGATTGAGGGCCTTGCCTAAGATTTGTTGAAAGACAGAATCATAAGAGTGAGTAGGAGCTCATTTGCAACCCCAAAAAAATTGGTAAAAGGGATACACTCCTAGAGGTTATGCATAGATTACATAGAACTTAATAAAATCACCATCAAGGATAAGTTTTCCACTCTAGTCGTTAATCAGCTATCAATCGAGTTACATGTTGTTGTGTTGTCTACCATGCTCAATCTCAAGTCAAGACATCATTAAATGTGGATTAGGAAGAGGACATTCCCAAGACATTGTTTTGAAATTTGAACCAATGAAAGCCATTGTGAGTTCATGGCCATGCCCTTCCACATTCCAAACCCTTGTAAATAGGAAAGTTAGGCCACTTCTTTGCAAGTTCTTATTCGTCTTCTTCAAAAATATACTCGATTCTAGTGCGCACCCCTCCTAATATTTGACCGTAAAAGAATACATACCAACAAAAGTGCGAGATTGAGGACCTTGCCTAAGATTTGTTGAAAGACAGAATCATAAGAATGAGTAGGAGCTCATTTGCAACCCCAAAAAAATTCGTAAAAGGGATACATTCCTAGAGGTTATGCATAGATTACATGGAACTTAATAAAATCACCATCAAGGATAAGTTTTCCACTCTAGTCGTTAATCAGCTATTAGTCGAGTTACATGTTGTTGTGTTGTCTACCATGCTCAATCTCAAGTCAAGACATCATTAAATGTGGAATTAGGAAGAGGACATTCCCAAGACATTGTTTTGAAATTTGAACCAATGAAAACCATTGCGAGTTCATGGCCATGCCCTTCCACATTCCAAACCCTTGTAAATAGGAAAGTTAGGCCACTTCTTTGCAAGTTCTTATTCGTCTTCTTCAAAAATATACTCATCCACAGCTAAAGTTGGGAGAACGATCTTAGTCATGCAGACAAGGGGCTTCAAATGCTAGAAGATAACCAATTGTATGCAAAATCAATTTAAGTGTGCATTTGAAAAGGAGGAGGCAATAACTCGGTCACATCATAATGAGAGGAGTCAAGCTCGATCTATAAAAGATTTGAGCCATCATAAAATGGCCAACTCCCAAAAACATCAAAGGTCTCCAAGGCATCTTAGGTCTGATAGGGTACTACAGAAAAATTGTCATAAATTATACACGTCTTGCAACACCCCTTAACACACTCTTAAATAAGAGGCAACACGAGCATTTGTTGTCTTGAAGGAAGCCATGACAACCACACTAGTTCTAGCCATGCCAAATTCCAATAAGGTGTTGACAATAAAATGTGATGCTTCTTAGCAAGCATCATAACTATGTTAATGCAAGAAGGGAAGCTTGTATCCTTCAAAAGCCAACAATTGAAATGCAAAGACTTGGTGAAATCCACATGCAAAAAAAAGGCGTTCATATTACATACAATCAAACAATTGCATAATACCCTATGGGAGGGGGCAATTCAAGGTCAAGACTAAACATGATAGCCTAAAGTACATTCTAGAGCAGAGGATTTCCTCAAAATCCCAACAAAGTGGGTGGCTAGGATGTAGATCTATGACTTCAAAATTATTGACAAAAAGGGCAAAGACAACATTCTCACGGAGTCACAGATGCATTGTCTAGACAAACAAAAGAGGCAATAACCTTAAGCTTCATCACCTCTCTAGTCTCATCATGGATAGGGGAAGCAAGAAGGGATTGACAGGAAGATCCAATCACCCAACATAAGATACACCAACGACAAACCAACCAAGGCACTTCTGAACATTTTCTTAAAGGGTTGACATCCTATGGTACAAAGATAGGATTTATATTATAATTCAATCCAAACTCAAGCCACTCATCCTAACAAAATCCTAACATGCCCCATCAACTACATATTCAAGCTTCCTTAAGACATATCACGGCAAGAGGTCCTTTTGGTAAGGTCTTAATTATGATTTCCACAAGACTTTTGCAAAATGTGAAGTTTTTCAATAAAAAATGAAAGCCTATCAAAATGTGAAGTTCGTCAATAAAAAAACTAGGACTATTTCAAACCTTATCCATTCCTACGCAAAGGTGGGTAGGGAGCTCTCTATGGATTTAATGACAAGATTTCCTAAATCCGAGGGTAAGGATGCTACACTAGTAGTAAGCAAATTCACCAAACATGCCCATTTTTTCATAATCCGTCCAACATTATAGCCAACCAAAGAGAAAAAGTATTACTCAAGGAGTTCAATGCCCTACCCAACTTCTACAGTCTTCGATAGTTAACAGATATATTAGGTAAAATAAAGGTTAGAATCTTCAACCCCTCAAAGTGTACTCTCTCTAATTACCATTTCTACTTTTGAGGGGATGAATAAGATCACTACACCCTACATTTACTTAGGGGTTCGATTCATAAGGCCACATTTCAACTGACATGTCCTCTAGCTTCAACACAACAAGAGATATAGCTACCTTGCCCTTCGTGAGAAATAGTGCTTCCATAACCATTTCCAAGATATCTCTTCCAAAATGCACCTCTTGGACAAGATCATCAAACCCACGTCATTTATGGTTCTAAGATCTAGGAACTGAGTTTGATTCAGACAAACTGGACAAGAACAGAGAGAACTCAAACCCTCCTCAAGTGCAACATATGATGCAAAAAGACTATTTTCTAGCTCATTTTTTAAGTGGAGTTTAAGGCCCCATGTCTTCACCTTAAGGCAATCTCCTTGTTGGTCTTGTTCCTTCACAAAATTCAAATCTTTGGAGACTCAACACCCCAGAGAGATCAGTGCCCCTATATAGCACTTTATTATTCAAAGGCCATTACCTCATCCAACCACGAGGGCATATCCATTGTTGGTTTTCAAAGGCTTCTTAACTACTTCAACACCCCAAAGAGATCAGTTCCTCTATATAGCCCTTTGTTATTCAAATACCATTGCCTCATCCAACCATTGGGGCATAACCATTGTTGGTATTCAAAGGCTTCTTAACTACTTCAATATGTGGCCACCACTCTTTCTACATCTAGCTTTTTATAAGAGATATCTTAGCAATCCCACTTTGCAATGACCCCAGTAGTGCCATTGACCTACTTTGGTGGTCATTAGTTGGACACAAATAAAATTATCTTATCTTATCTTCTCCTATCTAGGTCATCTCCACCCCTTCAAGTACTCCCTAAACATGCCATGTCACCTCCAGCAATGTGAGCAGAACATGACCTAAATGATTAGAGATTACATTTAGAAATAGTATACCCAAGTTACCTGGATCACACCTCTTAACAATCTTGGCTCGAAGATGGCCTTTTTATTTAAAGGGCTTTCTAGAGCTAAGAGGTGATCAAATTGTCTAACCTCTATACCCACACACACTAGATGAATGCCCTCAAGATCCCCCTAGGTCAATGTCAAGTGAGCTCTCACAACCTCTAGATTAAGACCAATCACCAAATCTTGTGATCAAACAAGGCTTGCCAACTCAACCACTTACAAGAACCCGAGACAAAGGAGCTTCTCATTTTCTATTGCCCCATATACTATGAGATCACAAGGAAATACTAATACCTAATTTTAGACTCAAGGAGCTCCCTTTCCAATTTCTTTCGCTACCCCAACCAGAGATGCATTGATCTCTTCATGAAAGAACTATTTGAACAATGATCTCAATCCCTACATGACATGTCATGATCAGAGGCCTTTAAGAGGATCACCTCATACTTCCTAATTGTATCCTCTTATCGAGTCACAAGCCACAAGTAAAGATCAATGACACTTCAAATTCCGAATTGATGAGGCCTCAAGTTTCTAAGTGTTAAGTTTTGGGTTAGATTAGGGTTTTTCAAAAATTAACAACTTTGCACATCACTTCAGTCAACTACTTAGACGAAGTAAAGGTACAGAAGTGGTAACATAAGATAAATTTCAAGATGCAAGACAATACAAAAGTAACACTGAACAAAATTCCAAAATAGTGCTAGATGCAAACTAGTAAGACAAATTAGAACATAAATTTTCATCTCTTTCAACTTTAGCACTCCTCAATGGTCCTTGTACTAAAGTTGGTCCTTCAGATGTGTTGTCCACCGATTGCACACCAACAGCAGAAATCTTCCGAAAGTTGTCTCCTCACTTAAGAAAGTGGGAGAGGTATGACCTTGGGGGCAAGCACAAAGCTAGGTACTGTCACCTACTCCTAGCTCCTCCGTTTAGGCTAACTCCTAACAAAGCCAAGGGGGGTAGTCCCTACAAAATAGTTTCTATGGCTCTTAAGTTGTTAAAGTGTTTTAATGGTTACAGATGTGGATGGGTGTTGTTTAGGAGTTATTGTAGTTAAAAGTGTTTGTTTATTGCGAGAATGATAATTAATCAAAAGCAATCCACGTTGCTAACAAGAGATTTACAAAGATAAGCGAAGATTCCAAACTTATAACTAAGCATTCAAAGATAGCAATTAAAATGAACCACAGACAATTGATCAAGACAGATAATTATTCAAACTTAACCAAGGACCAGTGCCTTATGGAGTCAACGAAATGCGCAAATAAAATGATAAGTCTAGGAATTAAGCTGGTGAGTATTAGATTGTGCGAATGCTCTTGGTAGGTTTTAAAGATTTTAATGGTGATCTTGCTTAAGGTGTCTAGAAATCCTAACCGGAAATACCTTCAGTGGCTCCGTTCGAAGACATGACGGACCTGTCTAGAATCACAGCTAGGTGTTCAATAACTTAACCAACTGTGTCCAGATTGGGTTGCCCAGCGCCCACACTTGGAATTTGCCCACTACCTGAGTATTTTATCGAGACAACGCCAGTGCGTTGGTTATGGGGGTAAAGTTTTATTATGTTTCTCTTGCACGAACTTAACAAGTCCGTTCATTGTTCTGAGTACGAGCCCAACCCGAAAGTCGGCAGAGCATACTTGGTGAAGGATGATCAACGAAGTTAATTAATTATGGGGAAGTGAGTTGCAAAATTTTATTAAGTCAATTAATTAAACTCTCTGACAGAGGGTGCTCTTGACCTTGTCTTATGACAGAGGTTCAAGAGTCTTATCTGATCTAGATGCCTAATGCAAGGATTATGCAAGACTAATGATGCTCTCCGATAGAGAGTGCTCTTGACTTGTGTTTCTGCAAGTTCAAGAGTCTTACTTATTGATTAATTGATTAAGCACTTAATGGAAAAATAACAAAGATCTACCCAAGAGTCTCTTTCAGGCTTCTTAGGGCCCTAATCGGGAAAGCAAGGGAGGAAGTATACTAAAAGAAAGATGTCACATTCAATTTGAATAATCAAAACAATACTTTTTAACTATCTTTTTATGAACAACAGATTAATCGAACATGCACTACTTGACTAAGATTAAATTATTAAACTACACTATTCTACCATTAGCAATAAAAATGGAAAACATGAAAAGGAGACGATATGGGCTTCCCCCAAATGGGGGAAAAAGGGTGTGGGAGTCGTAATCCCACTCGCTTTTTATTAATTTACAATTTTCTGACGACTTGTTCTTTGCCTTTTCTTGGAAGAACAGGGACTTGAAAGAACAGGGAAAGAAAGGAATGGAAGAAGAGGGGAAAAGTCTTTTCGTTCTTTTTGCACTTCTTGCTTGCTCTCTTGCTTGCTTTTAACCTTTGGGCTTTTCTCGATTCTTCCTGCAAATAAGAGCTTTGAACAGTTTAAACATTATGCATTAGTTAAGACTTTAAAGACAAATTACACACTAAAGTCTAAAATCTCGAAAAATAGGGCAAAAACCAGCAATAAAAAAGGAGGAAAGAGAGAGGAGAAAAACCAAAGAGAAGGAGAGAGAAAAGATGGGAAAGAGGGCTGTCCTAAATGAAGAAAAGGGGCTGTCCAAAAAGCCAAAAGAAGGCTGCAAAACAGTAAAAAAGAGGGCAGCAGACAATCAAAAGAGGGCTGTCCAAAGAAGGAGAAAGAAAGGACCAAAAACTAGGGCAAAAAGAGGCCAAAACTAGGGCAAAAAGAGGCCAAAACTAGGGCAAAAGGGGGCTGTCCAAAAAGAAGAAAAGGGGCTGCAAACTAAAGTGAAAAGAGGGCAGCGAAGAAGAAGTAAAGGCAAGCCAAACAAGGCAATGGAGAGGAAGCCTAAAGGTTGAAAAAGTGAACTAGGGCTTCCTAAGTAACTGGTAACCAAAGAATATTAACTTATGAAAGAATTTAAGATGGAGCTTTGGAGTAAGATCTCCTTGTGTTTTTCCTCTTGGAAAAAGCCAAACTCTTTGTAGGTCCTGAAAGACAACAATGTTAGAAGGTTCTTATGATGATGGAGATGAGATTGATGCAGTTGAGCTCGCACCTTTCTCCAAACAGCGAGATCTGTAAAGACAATCCAACTTGAAACCTAGTGAGATCAAACAAAATAACTAGTATGCTATGAATATTTAAACCAAGATCAATACTTCATATAACTGAATACTTGTACCCATCTAGATTATGATAAACTTTGCATAATAATCCAACTTGACAGCAGCAAATGGAAAATCTTATGTTCTAATAATAGACTTCTAAAGCTAGTTGTTTGATTCAACACATGAGTAACAAATTGAAAGCAAGGAAAGAGATCACCTCATAATAAACACATCCACCAATGAAGAAACAATCCCATAGACCTCCAAAGTCGAAAAGCTTTATTCAATAAAATAATGATTGCAATTTTTGCAGAGTTTCTATGCCCGAAAGTCCATGAAGAAAAGAGTGCAAAGCACCTCTATTTATACAAAATACCAAGCCCCAGAGGGGGCATTAATGAACCAAAGATCACGTTGAGTGTGACTGAGGTTGAAATGAATGCCGAACCAGAACTAAAGTGAATGCTAACTCATGACTGAAGGGAGCCAAGCCTTGAGCTGGCCACGAAACAAGGAAGAGCCCACCAAACAAGCCATTCGACCTCCCCTTCAACTCTGACGCGTGAGTCATACGAAAGCTTGGCATCATCACAACTACTTGAAATAAATCGCTGATGATGTATCCATTATGTTTTATTTAAACAACAATGAGTGTGGATGGGGGCCCACTTTATACCAATCGCATGTATGAAGACGTGAGGATGGCACGCGAGCTTGAAGTGATGAAGCTTGGCGATTTGATCCCCACCAAATTCCAACCATCCACTACATTTTTGCCACATCAATCACTAGCAAACGGTGGTAGCGTGAGCTTCTACCTAACCTTCACGTCATCCATTGCTAGCGTGAGCTCCTATACTTCACGTCATCCTCAATTAAAACGTGTATTAACATACGATGGTTTAAAATCGTTGATATTATATGCAATGGTTTCATATATTTCCATTACGTGGAGAGGGGTCCACCTCATAAGCTTACAACCCCACGACCCATGCTATCATGAACCCCCTTCACGTCACCATCCTCATGATATTAATACAAATTTTTAATCCAAAGTTTAAGTCATATTACATTAGAAAAGGGTCGCATGAGTTGTTGTGACATCATCCCATGTCACCTCACACCCTTTTTTATTAATTCTTTGACTTTTTATAACTTTGACTTTGGTACATTTTATACAAACTTAGCATTTAAATGCTACTTTGACGCTCTGTTAGCCGAATGATGACCTTCGGGACGCTTCAGATGGCCGAAACATAGTAAAAGTGGCCCCTGGTGTAAAGACACTGCTACGGGCTTGAAAATGAGCCCAACCATGCCGAAAACGGACTCCTGATCATTCATTTATTACATTTTGAAAATTTCCATTTAATCCATTAACAAATGGCTTAAAAAACGAAAAAATTTATTTTTCACGGAATCCAACAAAACTCTAGGGGGACCTAATACNTATATATATATATATATATTAAAAATATAGACATACAAATCCAAATTTTTACAAATATTCAATAGAAATCATAATCGATGCACATTTAAGTAGTTACACATTTACAAATTAGTAATCACAATGAGATTATGAGACACATAGATAATTCATGATACTCATGATAGTCATAGAGCAAGATGTCAATACTCAGGAGTCAAAACCATATTTCTCTAAGTCATCAAAATCAAAATGTATTACATAGATGTCGAAATGCCATTGGCAAATGCCAAATAGACTAACAGTAATAGTAAATACAAAAAGGAGTAGATCAAGATGGAAGAATGTAGAATCCCACCTATCAATTATATTTAAAGCTTATATACACACTTTAAATATATGGAAGAATGAAGAATATCATTTATCTACACGCTTTATAATTTAGATCATAGTTACATATATCGGCGATATCGCGATATATCGCGAGTCATTCCCCTTGGCCACTAAAAAATCGCGACATATTTTGAATATATCGCGATATATTCAATATGTCGCGATATATTGGGAATATATCGGGAGATTTTGGAAAATATCGCCCTGCTAAAAAGACTTGCAAGAAATTTGAAAAAAATATTTTGAATATATCGCGATATATTCAATATGTCGCGATATATTGGGAATATATAGGG
>LPNX010344778.1:306495-352130 GCA_001517045.1 Pseudotsuga menziesii | reverse complement strand
GCCGAAACACCAAGACAACTACCCCAGCTTTGGAGGAGCAAGTGAAAAACTCAGAAATTATTGGTCGTTTATTCAACAGCCAATAATAACCAAGGGAAAAACACTCTGGGCTAGTCCGCTTGATGCCCAAGTCCGGGAAGCCGAGTCTTTTATAAAAATTTAAATGCTACGACATTTTTTACATTTTCCCCAAGGGGGTATGAACATGTATCTTACAAAAAATAAAAAGTTCAGCCAAAAACTGGCAAACTCTGGAACACACTGAACTTCTGAACTCTGGAGATGAGCATTCATCATGCTCAATAACTGGCGGCTCAATAAGAAGTTCATCTATTGTGCAAAATAGTTGGTAACAAGATGCAAGAGACAGTAGCAGTAGTACCATGTAAAACATACTAATGAATCAACAACTAAAGAGCAGTGATAATGAACTATAACAATGTTGATTTAGATCTGGTTTGAATCTGTCTTATACTCGGATACTTTTAAGGTCAAATCTTTTCACTGAAAGGACAAGCTGCCAAAAGGAACGGATGGCATACCTTGAGAGAGAAAGTTAGGGAGTTGTAGGTTAAGGTTAGACACATACAGTAGTATACAAGATACCTCAGTCATCAAGAGTGAAGACCCTTGTCATTTAGGGCAAACAAGTCAAGGCCAGAGAGGTAAGGTCCTAAGTCACCTGACACGAGGACGCAGGGCATGAAGGACACGGAGATTCGAGTGTCCGACACGGACATGGTGACCCTCGGAATCAGGACACGTAGGACATGTTATATNTGGCACTGTTATTAAAACTAAATATATTAAATTCTTAAAGTAATAAATGGTAATACTAAATTCTTAAAGTAAAAGTGACATTCTCCTTTACTTTCATTTTTTATCCTTTTACTTAAATTTCTAACATTGCCATTAATAGTTTCGGGATGTTTGAGAGTGGTTCCAACCTCATCGGACTTCATATGCAAAAAGTAGAATTTTAGATCCCTTTTAGAATTCAAGAGACTTAATAGTTTTCAGGATTTCAAGATTTCAACAATTCCACTGGATTTTATCAAGTATGAGGGTATGGGATTGGCATTTAATCAAGCACATCAACCCATCCCTGTACCTTGATGTTGGTGGCATTGACTATTGAAATCTTTTATCATGACCTTAATAAAAATGTACCCTTCGCTCATTAAACATGGTAAGTTTCATCAAAATTGTAGAGTAGTTGGACCTTCACCATAGCTTAAGTAGTTGGAGCTTCCAATTTGATGCCTAACTCATCCAAAGCACCTACAGGACCCCCTACTGCTTCCAGAGGAAGAGTGGTGCCCCTTGCCTATAAAAGGGGTAGAGGGGATCGATGATTTCTACTATTTATCATTGTATCATGTAGTATCTAGATGCCTCATGAGTCATGATGATTAATTTCTTGAGAGACATTTATTTTGATCATTTGATGTGATTTTCTATCATTCCATCAAGAACATATTTCAATATTTTTAGTTTATAACTTTATAGTCGATATGTGATCATGATCCACCATTTGACATCTTATGCATCTTATATATTAGTTGTATTTTAATATTTATGTGGAAATGTGTTTATTTGATGTTGTTCTTGCTTTAGATGTTAAAAAAATTGAAAAAAAATGTTTATTTTTGTATTTTTTAATGCAAAACGACATTTGCCGATATTTTCGCCGTTGCTACCGATAAGTTTCATTCCGGACCCCCGACGATATATTCGCCAACACAATATATGTAACTTTGATTTAGATTATGCCACTTGTAATGATGATGCCACTTAAATTGAATGTCATGGGTAGGAATAGAAATAAGGGGTAACCTCCCCTATGTGAAATGAAACCCCTTGTGATGTTGTTTGTGGAATATGCCCCCACATAATACTTGTTGTTGTGCTCCCTGACATGATTTGAGAGGCTAAGAGCCAAACAATGTAATATTTAAATGTACATGGAAAAATAATAAAAATACATCACAAATAAGAGCCAAACAACGTAATAAATGTATATGGAAAAATAATAAAAATACATCACAAACTACAGAGAGAGAAGGATAACAAACATGGGGGGTCATAATTCCATTGGTGCAGTGGGTTCTCATAGACTCAAAAAATTTCTCATCAAGTCATTAAAATCAAAAATGTATTACATAGATGTCGAAATGCCACTAGCAAATACAAAATGGAATAGATCAAGATGGAAAACCTTCTAGTGCTCTTCACCTGCAAAAAAAAACCCTCTTAAAGCTCAAGCCTCACTAAAAGATGTGAATGAATGAGAATAAAATTGTTTTTTTACAATGTCTTTTGGTTAGAAGTGTCATGTTTTAGGACACGTCTTGACACGGTGTCGGACACGTGTTTTGGACGTGTCCTAAAATAGGACACGTCCAAAACAAGTGTCTAACACAGTGTCAGGACGTGTCTGTGTCCAACACGATGACATGGGACACGATGGCTTATCTGAACGTGTCTGGTATCATAGGTAAGGTCAAATCAGCCATGGCTTAAGCTAGAAGAGGTTACCACAATTCACATTAAGACTAAGGGAGATCATCACAGTCCATAGCCCAGCTAGGACAGATCAACACAGTCACAATCACAGCCCACTAGTATATGCAGTCACAACTAACTAGGATACACAGTTACAGCCAAAACTTGGAAGGACACATAGTCCACGAATCAGGTATATAAAATCATGGCTTAGCAGGATATATAGTCACGGATCAGCCCATAAGGTCACGGCTCAACCAGAAGACAATACACAGTTCATAGATCAACCCATAAGGTCACGACCCAGCAAAAAGAGCACTACATGATCCATAGATCAGCTCATAAGGTCACCTAAAACAGTCATGGACTATTCCATAGAAGATAGGAGCAGCAAGAAATCAAAACGTCCACCCAAAGCAGCAAAAACCCTAGGCGTCAAGCACAAACCAGCAAAGGACCAGATCTGAGCTTCTTCTCATGTCAAGATACTTGCTAGAAATGGAGAAGTGAAACTTATTTATAATCTTGGCAAGCCTTCTAGAAAGGTCACTTAGGCAATCCTAGGTTTTAGGATGGTCAAACATAAAATAAAGTTAAGTGAACTTAGGATAGGGTACCAATGCTCCAAAAATAAAAACCATAAAATTAAGTTGACTTAGGATAGGGTTCCAATGGTCCAATGGTCTTACAAAATAAAAACCATAAAGTTAAGTTGACTTAGGAGAGGGTATCAATTATCCAAAAATAAAAACCATAAAATTAAGTTGACTTAGGATAGGGTCCCAATGCTCCAAAAATAAAAACCATAAAATTAAGTTGACTTAGGATAGGGTACCAATGCTCCAAAAATAAAAACCATAAAATAAAAGTCATCATGCTAAAGGTACACATAATAAAAGTGCTAGGACCAAGTAAGATAAAGGACCATAAGTCAACCAAAGGGGTCATAAAAAGAAGGTAAGACGACCCCCATACCCACAAGACCAAGGTGTACCATAAAGGTGGACAAACAACCTCTCTTTTACGTACAAGACCAAGATGTACCATACTAGACCAAGGACTTTAAGCTTTTCTCTCTCAAGGTATATTGTCATGTGTATTCCATACATCTTTATCATCACTATATAAGGAGAAAATCCAAATTGGATGATGCAATCCCCTGGTCCTCGGTACTGCTCCTAAGGGTTAGGTGCTAATGACATCATGAAGGGGTGATGCGATCCCCTGGTCCTTAGTACTGCTCCTAAGGGTTAGGCGCTAATGACATCATCAAGGGGTGGCCAGTCCCTTCAGAAACAACCTAGCAATAACCGAATAGGAGAGAGGACAACACACATCATCTTCTTGGTCAACTTGACCAAGATCCACCTGGTTAACTGACCAGGAATGTACCTGCAGGAATTGCTTGGTCCCAAACCAGGAAGTATCTATCTCAACCTGTAGGATCTACTTGGACATCGTGTCCAAGAAACTATCTGGTCCCAAACCAGAATACCCTAGAGACATATAGGGGCCCTAACCATATGTTAGGGACTTTGCCATGGCATCAACCTGCTTGGTCCCAGACCAAGAACCCCAGGAGACTACCCGAGGCCCTAGGGTACCTTCTAGGGTCTTACTCTACCCTAGTTAACTAACTGGGGTACCATCCTCCCTGAGAATGGGTCTCGCAGTTGCCCTATCTTTAACCCTAATCCCCCCCCCCCCCCTCGAGGTGGTCAACTGACCAGGAATGTACCTGCAGGAATTGCTTGGTCCCAGACCAGGAAGTATCTATCTCAACCTGTAGGATCTACTTGGACATCGTGTCCAAGAAACTGTCTGGTCCCAAACCAGAATACCCTAGAGACATATAGGGGCCCTAACCATCTGTTAGGGACTTTGCCATGGCATCAACCTACTTGGTCCCAGCCCAAGAACCCCAGGAGACTACCGAGGGCCCTAGGGTACCTTCTAGGGTCTTACTCTACCCTAGTTAACTAACTAGGGTACCATCCTCCCTGAGAATGGGTCTCGCAGTTGCACTATCTTTAACACTAATACCCCCCCCTCGAGGTGGTCAACTAAACCCCTCAAGGCCCATGAGATGTTATTGTGCAATGAGACCCCTCAACCCTAGTCATCAGCCCTTTCACAGTGATTGATGACCCTGATGAGGAGCCTAACTCTCATTCCCCAATTCCCCTTAACAACAAGCTCCAGCATGTTTTAGCATCCTCTCTTTTGTTCCACACTAAGAATTTTCTAATTCTAGCATCTTTCTTACCCCCACATCTTATCTTATATACTCTCTTAGCTAGATACTCAGATATTTATCTTTTTCCTTTTTTTGCTTTCAGCACTGTTCTAGGAGTTGCTTTCACGCTCCCACTTTGTAGTTACAGTGGATGTACTTTATTTAATCCCATTGACCAAGTTTTGGGATCATTTGTTGGGCATTAATAATACCTTACCTGCTTATAACCCTCAAAGAAACAGCCAAATGGAAGTTGTCAATAAATGCCTTGAAGGATACCTCTATTGCTTTGCGTCCAAAAAATAATCACAATGGTGTAAGTGGCTTAGGATGTCTAGAGTTCAAACATTGAACCTCTTTTTTTCTATTTTTCCTTTGCAAGGATTTGTTAGGACGGGGAATCCAATAGCATAACATCAGTTCCCCATAATTCCTTCTAATATTTTTTATTCAAATGAGAAATGATAGTTTGTGAATCCCAATTTTTATCCCAGTTTTAAAAGAAAAAAGGCTGCATCACACAATCTCCTCTAACATTAAAGTCTATAGCTATCAATCAGCCAAAACTGTTGTTATGCTATTGAAGGATACCTCTATTGCTTTGTGTCCAAAAAACAATCACAATGGTGTAAGTGGCTTAGGATGTCTACAGTTCAAACATTGAACCTCTTTTTTTCTATTTTTCCTTTGCAAGGATTTGTTAGGACGGGGAATCCAATAGCATAACATCAGTTCCCCATAATTCCTTCTAATATTTTTTATTCAAATGAGAAATGATAGTTTGTGAATCCCAATTTTTATCCCAGTTTTAAAAGAAAAAAGGCTGCATCACACAATCTCCTCTAACATTAAACTTTTAAAGTCTATAGCTATCAATCAGCAAAACTGTTGTAAAATACCTGAGCAAACCAACATGCAAAATTAATTTTTAAATGATCTACCACATGTAAAATGTAAGAACTCCAATTGCTTGGCCTTGTGGATTGAACTTGACTGAGGAACCTGATATGATTGAATCTGAACAATGCTTACCGATTGGTAACTTGTGAGTGTAACATTGGTGGGAAACAAGGAATCTATAAAATGACTAGTTACAAAGTACAGGAAAAAAATGATGAACTCTTAATTGACAGAGTAAGTAAGTTTATGGTTAAAATCTTTATTAGATACACAGCATGCATAGATATTATAAAGTATAACAGAGTATCTGTGACTCTGACCTTCAATTTTGCTCTCTCTTTTAGTTCTTTCCGTTTTCTTGCATATAGTCGATTTAAGAGTCTAATACGAGGATCATCTGTGGTATTTTTCAAAGGCTCCAGCTTCTCCTCCTGAAATTCCAACAAATCATTCAGGTCCACAAAACATTTGCCTCATTGAACCTATATGACAGCCCAAACATGGGTACAAAAATAGACAACCTCCGTGAGATCATCTGGTAGATGGAATGTTTCTCGAATCTCCTCAGGTGTTTTTCCTTCAATCATCCGAGCAAGAGCCCGACTTGTCAAATCAACTAAAGGTTTCATCTGGAGGCTATCAGCGGCTGAAGTCAGCTCACATAACCTCTTTGTATCTAGACGAATAAATTTTTCATCAAATATCTTCCTTTCCTGCGAAACCAATAGAATGGAATTACTTAGATACCACTACTAGAAGCAGTAAGAATTTTAAAATGATAAATAGTATTCCATTTTAGTAAACACAAAAATGTTTCCAAACCACAGCCATACCTTATTAGAGCGACCAGGAATTTGATGAAAGCGGCAGTATTCTAAGATCAACTTCAAAATACTTGAGTTAAGTTGCGGAGGAAGAAGAATTGCAAAATTTTTTGAAGAACCTAACCCCTTTTGTAATATTTCACGGCAGATCCAAGGGCATAACATTGCAACTTCTTGTTCCACCTCTTGAATAGACCCATCCACTGTTTGAAGCCAGACAAAGGACTTCACACCCTGTAGAGAACTTCCGGGCAGCATACTTTTCGCAACACTCATGGCAAGGTGGCTCTCTTCCTGGGAAGACCAATCAGCACATAAGCCTGCCTTAAAAGGAAGATACAGCTTAAATTTACAAAAGAAACAAGACAGTAGAAACCAACCATTGCACCAGCTTGACAATACTGCAGCACCTCATATATTTTGAACTAATTGGTGTATAAAATCTATGAACAAGGTGGCACCATAAGAATTGAACTCATTAACATGGGTTAACAGATGTTGCCCTTCAAAAATTCAATCTAAACCCACTTCGCAATAAAAGAAAATGTATCTAGTGGTGACAGTTGAAACCAAGCACAGTATGTGAAGACTAGAACAATTATCACTACCAAATATAGCAGTTCTAAACTGTAACACAGTCCCGCCTTACAATAAAAGAAAAAGTATCCATACCTCGCGTTGGCTGAGACTTTCTGACATCGGCTGCTTATTTTAAAATGCATATATTGAGAGTTAGAACCAGGATAAATAATTATACAACAATGACTCTGTCTTCAAGCTGCAGAATCCCTCGAGGATTTTAAAATAACCTGTATAAACCTTAAAACCCTAGAATTTGGGCAATCTGATCACAGTCCTTTCACAACGTCCCTTCGAAATGTTAGTCCAAATTGTGATATATGCACCCCAAAAAGACCGAACAATTTCAGTATAGTAAATACGTTGTCCAATTTTGAAAGTTTTTAAATTTGCGTACACTGTATTCCCACATTCGACCGTCTGTAAATGAAAATTTTGTGCCTCAGCGCAATCCTTCAAGTCCAGTTCGTTTCAGGAACCCTAAATATCATGTAAAGCTCAGAAAAGCCTCGAGTTCAAATGGTTCCACTAGAGCGATTGGCAAACTGCATACTACAGAATCTCTTGCAGTTCATACTCAGGTTTGGCCGGTGGCAAATTTCAGATTCCCACGTGAAACCCTAAATGAGGACTTGCGGCCCTGGTTTGATGTAAGGACGTTTCCTGTAATAATTTCAGTAATGACATTGAAATATAAAGATCATATTTTTCGATATGATTTCACTACCCCGATCTCTGCTGAAATAAACAACACTTTCGGCGACATCCTCGGCTTTTCTTGTACAAACGAGCAGCGTTTTCTTAAACAAATGCATCTAAAAAAAATCTGTCATCGATCTTGTTGTTTGCCAGAAGTTAAACCAAAAAGCCCGCTGAATTGTTGACAGAAATTCGATAATTTTGAATTGCCATAAAAGAGTTCGAACTGCTTCAATGCTGCGACGAAAATGCCTTGGAAGCCTTGGAATGTGTCGGCTAGAAGCCAGACATCTGGACTCGTCGTGAAAGCTGAGTAACTAACTAATTTACAGCCTTTGTTTGTGTTTTGGGTAAGATTCGAATCCGGAGCCGGAGTGGAATCTGTGTTTTGTTATTTGGGAATATAAGTGGGAAGTCGTTCGAATGGTGTAGGAAGAAGAATGTGCACGACCTCCGCAGATGATAGAGAGAATGCCAAATGAATACGGATATGGCTATCTAGGGTTTGATGATTCCCGCACAATAACAAATAATTAAACCATATATGAGATTAAACGGAACGTGATTAGCCGGTTATTATTAATGTAGTTTAGTTTTAAATATTTCAATTATTGTTATTACGAAATAATTTAATATTTTTGAATTTCTATATTAAACAATTAATATTTTTTAAATGTAAAAAAACATTAATGAAATACATTTATATGAGTTTGAGTTTAGATATTTTTTAAATGTAAACAAACATTAATGAAATACATTTATATGAGTTTGAGTTTAGATTCAACTTAAATGTAAACAAACATGAGTGAAATACATTTATATGAGTTTAGATCATCTTGGTTTTCTTAGGGTTGACCTCTACTTAAGATAATGAAAATATTTTTTTCCTTGTACTTAGTTTTTAGTAAAGAAGATAATGAATATCAATAAAATATAAATAGTAGGATAGATTTTGTCACCTTTAAAAAGGATAAAAATTAAAGATGATGAATATTAATAAAAATAAAAATAGTATAATAGGTTTTGCCATCTTTAAAAAGGATAAAAATTATTCATCTTATTTTAAAACTAAAATACATAGAGATGAATAAAAAAAAGAGCATCTTAGTGTTTTGAATTAAGATGAATTTATGTCTTTCTTTTTACAATGTTGTTTTTATTAATTATGGTTTATTTATTTCCACTTTTACGTTATGGATTTCAACTTTTCATTTATTTTTTTATTAGCATTTCTTTATGTTACATATCTATCCATATTGGATTGTAAAGTGCACCTTAATGATACATCTATGTCTCATTGTACAAAGTTGTTAGATACAAGGTTAAGCCTTTGGAAGGTATTATAAAATTAAGTACATATCCCTTCTATGAGGGGTGTTGAAAATTAGGTAAATGTCTTTACTATGATCTATACCTAGGTCGTATTATTAATTAGTTAATAGTGGATTCTACTTTCGTGGTTTTTAGGTTTGTTGTGAAACTCATTTTCTAACCTTTATTGCAAATTTTATTGAAGGGGAGCACCATACTTGTGATTCAAGTTTTTTTTTCCAGGGGAAAATATCAGTTCCTTGCTATTTCATTGAAATCAAAGGGAACATGGATACATCATCAGCAAGTGCTGAGCTCAAGGTGAGTGAAATTCATCAACAAAAATACTACAGCATCAGCTTCAGCTAAGCTCATGTAGGAGACACACCAAAACCATTATCTGTTGTTTACATTCCATGATCAGCTTTATCAATAAGCTTCATAGTGAGTTGTAAGCTAGGAGAAATACTACATCCGCTTCCATACCCTTCAATACATAGAGAGTTCATACTATTACTGGGGTAGTGTTGCTAGGGTTTCACCCCTAGCTTGTACAAATGAGTACCTACTAAGGACAATGGATTCCTTAGTAGCAGTTCAATGATATATGAATTAAAAGCTATAACTGAAATAAAAAAAACTAAATTTAAACAAGTTAATTAAGCAAAACGGTAAAGAGTAAATAGTAATTTTGTATTAATCTGACCTTCAATGTGAAGGTTGGTGAAGCCCTTTGCGGTGATCCGAGTCGGTGGCTCCGAGCTTCAAGCTGCTTCTTCTCTTTCTCCAATGGTGGAAATGGGCCAAAAGGGGCTCTCACGGTGAAAGCAGCTCAATGGTGAGCTGGAATTTCAAGAGCAATTTTGGCAGAGGCAGGATACTTGTGATTGTGAATCTTGTGGATCTTGTGAGGATCTTATTGGGGATATGGACCCTTGATGATAGATGTGAAATAATGGGTTTCCATCACTTATTTATAGTTTTGGAAACCGGTTTAGGGTTAGGGTTTCAGCTGTTTAGGGTTTTTTCCTCCTTTTCCTCATTATTTTATATTTTTTCTTCCTTTTTGGAGAAATTTTGGATATTTTTGGAGGAAAAGAGGGTTTTATGGCCTTTTGGAGGCATTTTAAGCCTTTTGGAGGCTTTTTAGATGGTTTTATGGTAGGAAAATGGACAAATGAGCCATGTAATGGGGTAGATGAGGTAGTGAACCCTTTTTGGGTGTTAACAAGTAGCTAATCCAAAGAAGCATTAAACAAATAGGTGCAGAAATATATGGGGCTCATCCACCACCATCATCCAAAGGATGTCAAAAAAGATCAGCACATAAAGGTCCAGTGCTGAGGGCTAAAAAAGTAAGAAAGAGCCCTGATTAATACATTCACCATTGGTGAACTCTAAAAACTGAAGTTGGCTCGAGGCCAAAGTTAATGCTTCTTTGGATAAGTTGTCAGCCTTAGTATTGTGCTCTCTATATATGTGAATGGCAGTGAGTTGGATAAAGTAAGGTTCCAGCTCCCTAATACAATGACACCATCCATCAAGAGTGAGTAATGTAAGAGCTGATCTTCGATTGAACCAGTTAATGATTACAGCAGATTCACCATGAATATGTAAATTGGGAAGGCCCATGATTTTTGCACAGTGAAGGAGTGTCCATAAGGCCAGCAACTCAGATCTAGTATTTGTACTCAGGCCTACTCCCAATTTGAAGCAGAAATAGTGGTCTTGACTGAGAAAAAGTTGTACACCTATACCACCCATTCGATTTGTTGATGCCCCATCAAAGAAACCAGCGGGAAAAACCAAAGTAGGTGCTGGTCCAATAGTTCTCCTTATGTTTTTCAGCTGATTAATGACAAGATAGAGCTGAAGATGATTCTTAATAGAGAGAACAACAAAAAATATATCAGGTTGTTTGTCCTCAAAAACACATTTGTTCCTAGTCATCCAGATTTGCCATGAGAAAAGAAGAGGAAGATACTTCATAGTATTTCCTATGCTGATCCAGGAAGAGACATTAAGAATAAAGTTTATTTCCCTCCAAAAATGTGGAACGTCAAGTGAGGATCTGATGAGAGCAATAACCTTTCTAGTAAAGCTGCAATCGTGGAATAGGTGATCAATAGATTCTGAAGCTGATCTGCATAGGCAGCACCAGTTTGGTCCAATCCAACCTTTTTTAATCAAGTTGTCACAAGTATTAATCCTATTCGACAGACTGAGCCAATTGAAACAAATAATCTTAAGTGGAATGTGAAATTTCCAGATCTTGACCATGATATCATCAGGTCTGCTAGTAACAGAGATATTAGCAATTAGTTCATACATAAGGTTGGCTTTTACCGTGCCTGTCGACTTATTATACATCCACACCAGAGTATCAGGTGTATTGCTGATACGAATCCCTCCATGCTGTAAACCTTTAATATAATTGGACCAGGCTTCCTTGCATAGTCCACCCAGCTCAAGCTCGTCTGCAGAGAGCCAATAATCAGTAGAAGAAGTGGAAACTCTTTTGTTGAGTACATCTGAGAGTGTGTGAATACCATAATCTTCCAAATACAATCTAAGATCCTCTAGCAGAGTATAATCAGATGAGACCCCAGCTATGGGATCAATGCCTACTTTGATATTCTTGCCATTGCCAGTCTTCCAACCAAGACATCTAGTAATCCATGACATGGCTCAAATAAAACCATTCCACATATGAGAGGTACCCTGAACTTTGAAGGAGTGTTGTCTGAGCCAAACATCAACAGGTAAATTCTTAAGGTATTTATGCTTGATAATTTGGGACCACAGCCCAACACCATTAAGAACAAGCCATAAGCTTTTGGTACGCAGGGCCAAACTGAATCACTCCAGATTCTTCATGGTCCAGCCCCCGAGAGTATAAGGCCTAGATATGGTGTACCAATCAACCAAATGATACTTATGTTCACCTTGCGAGCATCCCCATAAAAAATTAAAGATGTATCTCCTAATGTAATTCAGAATAGTGCTGGGCATGTGGGCTAGTGAGAGCCAATACACTGCAAGACTCATCAAGACTAATTTGACTAGAACCAGTCTTCCACCCAAAGAAAGTAGCTTGTAATTCCAATTGCTCAATTGTTTTTCAAACTTCAGTAAAAACCATTTCCATTCCTTAATGCCATACCCAAGAGGCTTGAGGTAAAATCCCAGGTACTTAAAACCAGTTGCAATAGGTTCCATCTTGTATGGCATGAGGTTGAATATTTGTTGTCTGACCGGTTCCTCGATATTATTGTAAAGAAAGGAAGACTTATCTGCATTGATCTCCATACCGGTTGCATAACAAAATGTATCCAGAATGTTTTTATAGTGCTGCCACTCAATCAATGTACCGCAACCAAATAGGATAGCATCATCTACGAAGAGCAAATGAGTAAGGTAAAGACAGGGAGCAATTTTGATGCCTGATATATCCCCTGTACTTAGTGCCTGATTTATCAACAGACTTAAACCTTCAATGATTAGTATAAATAGGAGGGGTGATAGAGGGCATCCCTATCTAATGCCTCTCGACACTGGAAAGAAATTTGAAGGGGTCCCATTGATCAAAACAGCAAAGTTTGCTGACTCTACACAACCCATGATCCAATTAACATAGATACCAGGAATACCAATCTGTAAAGGAACCAACCTCAGGAAAGACCAGTCAACTTTGTCAAAAGCCTTTACCAGATCAAGTTTTAATACCATCACTTTCTGATTTTTAGTCTTGATAGTATGGAGGGCTTCTTGTGCAATAACAACGGGTTCAATGATCTATCTATCATGCAGGAAGCCAAACTGATGCTTGGAGATAGCCTTATCAAGAACCACCTTAAGTCTGATAGCAGCCAGCTTGGAAATAGTCTTATAAATCAGATTACATAAAGATATGGGCCTGTACTCAGCAAGGGTAGTAGGCTTATCACACTTATGTATGAGAGTAATAAAGGTAGCATTGAGAGCTCCTATGACCCTACCCTCTAGCCTAGAGTGTTCGATAACATTCATAATATCCTGCCCAACAAGATCAAAAAAGTGAAGGTAGAATTCCACCAGCCACCCATCTAGTCTGGGACTCTTATCTTTTTTTAACCCTTTGAGTACATCTTTAACTTCTTTGAGAGTAAAAGCTGACATAAAGAGTTCCTGGTCCTCTTCCTGAACAAAGGCTAGAAAAAGTCTGATGACTTTAAGTTGAGCCTCAATATTGGTTTTACCGTCATCAGTGAAGAGCTCAGAGAAGTGTTGGACACCCAATGACTTTAATTTGGCATCATCCTCAATAGCTTCCTCAAACTGATTATTAAGTGCCTGGATAGCTTTTGAGTTCCTCCTGGCAGAAGCAATGGAGTGAAAAAATTTGGTAATGGCATCACCTTCGTGAATCCAATCAATTATGCTTTTGAGCTTCCAAGTAAGGATTTGATGTGAAAGTAGGGATTCCTTCCTGTTTTTCAAGAGTAAAAGGGAGGAAGTAGCCTCTTCAGTAAGAATACCAGAGTGATGGGAAGAAAGGAGATTAAGTATGGCCCGGTCAATCTCAAAGATCTCCTTTGTTCTCAAAGTGCTTTTCTGTTTTTCTCAAGTCTTAACATCATTTTTTAGTCTATGTAGCTTAAAGACAAAGTCAAACATAGGACCAGCAGGGGGAGCAGGAGCCTTCCACGAGGAAGAAACAAGGGCATCAAAATCATCTTCGAGGAGCCAGGCTCGATTGAATTTATAAGGATAAAGATGACACTTCAGACTGAAATTCCATTCAAGACACAACGGGTAGTGGTCAGAGATTTCAGAAGGTTGAGTCCAGGAGTGATAGCATCCCAGGGACGGGATAAGATGTAAATATGCCAGGAATCTGTCAAGTCTTTTGCTAACACCCTCAGGTCCTACTCTGCCATTTCTCCATGTTGGCCCAATCTTAGTGGGGTCAAGATCCACCATGTGCATAGATTCCAGTAGCTGTGCAAAGTATAGTGAGAGATGATCCATACAGGCACGGTCACCCTAGATCTTAAGATCAGAGATAATGAAGTTTAGGTCACCAGCCAAGATGAGATTAGGATAATTGAAGATGCCACCAGCAACAACTGAGTCCCGGTAGGAGGTTCTATTGGCATAAGGTCCATAGCAGTTGACGATGGAGAAGACAGAGTCAAGGCCTTTAAAACTAGCAGTAAGAAGAATACCAACAAAGGAATGAAAGGCTTTACACCGAATCAGGCGAGGGTTCCAAGCCAAGAGGATACCCCCAGATAGACCAAGTGCATCAATTGCACAATATTCCCATCCCGGCTTCATGAAGGAAAACAAGCAGAGGGCTATATAATGATCACACATCGTTTCCTGTAATAGGATAATGTCAGGGTTAAGTGAAGTAAACAGATCTTTGAGGGCTTTCTTTTTAGTAGGCCCCCCAAACCCACGAATGTTCATGGAGACAATCTTCATGGGTCAACCTAAGAGACAGGTGACTTTGCTCTAAGTGCCTGTGAAGAGGAGTGTGTTCTAGTTGCAGCTTTAATGCGTGACGAGAGAGGGGTATAGAGACCAGTAGGAGCCTGAGAGGAAACTTTACTCCCTTTCTTAGCTTTTCTTATAGTCACATTCTCGAATCTAATCGAGTCCAAAGATAAGACAGAAGGTGAGATGGGGGATTTATTCGTGAAGATATCTAGAGCTTTGAGTAGAGAAGGATCATCAAAGGAGGGAGTAGTTAAAGGGCTACACGATGAATCCATACAAAGAGGGGTTGAGGAGTGGGGGAGAGGAGGGAAATTCTCCAGGTTAAAGGGGGCCGGGGAAGTCACTGCAGGAAGAGGAAGAGTAAGCGAAGGTGAAAGAGGGTCCAAAACCAGCTCAGAATGAGATAGAGAGGATGATAAGGCCAATGTTTCTACATCCATAATGTATTGTAGCTCCCTTTGGTCAGATCACCAACATAGGTAGGAGAAGATGAGTCATAGGGGCCAATCGTGGTAGGGGGAGCCAAAGAATCGGTAGAAGCATCCTTCAACGGTTGGGAATCCTGTAGGGTTTGATTAGGCGAAGATGGAGAAGGGGTGGTTTTAAGGGAGGGTTCAGAAACATTAAAATCAACAGATAGTGGGATACCTTGTAATAAAAAAGAGCAGGATTTTCTCAAATGACCGGTTTTGTGACAATAGCTGTAACGAAAGGGCATCTTCAAATAATTGAGTTTTTGTGTAATAACCACACTATTATAGTCAATCTCGATTTCAGGAAGGAGCCCACGGGTAACATCCAATTCAACAAGCACCTTAGCTGTGTGTTTGTCAAAGGTAGAGTGAAAGTCTTTCTCCAAGGAAACAAACCTGCCAATGGTATTGGCAATACCAGTGAGGATGTCTTTGGACCAAAGGGGAAATGGTAAAGCTTACATTAAGACCCAAAGGTGTCGCTTGATAACCTGTTCTTTAATAGGGTCGAAATTCGTATGCCACCTGCTGAGAATAAGGGAGCCGTTGCCAATGGTCCAAAGTGAATCTAGGTTATGAGAAGCATCAGAGTCTTCAAGGGAAACAAATACCAGTCAGCGATTATCCATAAGACTGATGGTGGGCACATAAGAGAGGATAGGTTTCCAGTGGAGGGCAGCCCAGGCCACGCACTCCTCTTTGTTCATAGAACAATATTCCAATCGGCTGATGAGTGCTCGGTGACAAAGTTTCGAGACTCTGTCGAGCATGATATCTCTACCCACAACAAACCGGCGCTTGTGGTCCAGCGTAGTAAGAATCTTAGATTTACGATGAGCCTGAAATCGAGAAGGATAGGTAGAAACAACCCTACTGCTGGTCGGGATGTTAAGTTCAGGGGACGCCATCGGGAGCTGGAGAGGGTAACCGACCTAGAAGGTCAAGCAGAGGTGGATAACACAACAGAAAGGTAGCTAAAAGCAGATAAACCCTACAGCGGAAAAGACCCTCAAAGCGACAAAACCTAGGTCAGAAAGGAATCACATCATGTGATTCAAGCATAGAAACGAGGTAAAAATCCTGACCGAAACAAAAGGTGGTGAAACCCGGAACTGGTTAAACCTAACTGGAACCCTAACCAGAGCCGGGGGATTTAGTATCACCAAGGCAGTAAGGAGGACTCTGACAGCGAGACCAAAAGGTACAGAACCCAAAAAATAAAAATAAAATAACAGAACCGAGCCAGAATCGGAGAGTCAAAGCAGACCCGACATAAAAAAAAAAACCCCTAGTTCCCACTTTTTAGCATGGTTGGTACTAACCCTATGTGAAGAGGGGGAACTCCATGAACCTATGACCACTCATGAACCCAATGACCTACGGGGACAACAAAACACTACCCATATACCAGATATCATAGAAATGCAAAGTGTCAGAATATGGAAAGTACCTGTGCCATAATAGTCTCAGTATGATGTCGGTATCATGTGAAAGTTGACCGAGTAGAGAAGACCACCGCAAGACCAGGTGCCAAAAACTGATAACCAATAGTCACAGCCGCAAAACCAGTATTAGTGCCCGGACAAGCAAAAACCACCGCTAGTGAGGAGCAATAAACCGAACCTGAAAAAGTCGCGACAATGTGGTATAAAGTTCACATCAGAAAACCCGGACGTGAGGTGGCCATGGTAAACGATAAAAACAGATAAAGAAATGGCTGGTGCCGAGAGAGTTCTAAAACCATCACCGTCTGGAATAGAGGCTATCTTGACCGACGAAGAGAACCGTGGCCAGCCATCGCCATGGATCCCAACGTCAAACCCTAGCTCTCTCCCACATTACCACTTGTGATTCAAGTTTAAGTTATATATGCTTTCAAGTGAAACTATTGCAATAATCTATATATTGTGCGCAAGACACCCGCTCCATATATCAACAAGACATCATCAGCTAAGGTAAAAGCCATAAAAGAGATGTCAAGAGACAAATTTTGATTGATACTTGTCGTCCTCTCGCATGTATGGAAGTGGATATGTGCCTTTCATACAAGCAAGGATGTGGAGAAGCACACCGCAACAAGATTTTAGATGGCATTTGGCGTATGGGGACCGGCTCCCTGGTACTGGATCGTTGGCACCCATTATTTGATCCTTTGACTGAGCGGATCGTCAAGCGCCATCTCTGGGTGCTCTTGCCGCAATTTCCATATCCCTTATGGAATAAAAATGTATTGGAAGGAATCGCCAATACCATCGGTAGATTTGTGGCGGTGGAGCCTGATTTTCTTCTGGTATACGATAAAAGGGTGGCAAAAGTTCTCGTGGAAATGGATATTTCAGCGGGGCTTCCTGCGGTCGTAGAAGTCCTCTGTGGTGATCGACTATTAGTCCAAAAGCTGGACTACCTCAGAGTCCCCTTCAGATGTCATATGTGCCATGCAACTGGCCATCTTCGGCATCTCTGCCCTCTCCTTCGAACAAACAAAGAAGACTCTGGCTCTGATATCTTTCAGCCTACTGAGGTCTTTACCAGTCGCTCCCCCAGAACTCCTTCAAGTACTCTTGATAAGTCTTCTTTTCCTACTGTTTTGGTTACTGAATATTTTCTTGAGGATGTCGATGGACTCATTCAGTCGCACTCAAAGGTTACCACTTCTGATTCGACTCGGCCACCTTTTTCTGTACGTGAGACCCTCCCCACCCCTCAGGAAAACATCCCTTGCCCGGGGTTATCCGATTCCATGATTTTATCTCCTACTACTGGTATATTGACCCCTGCCACTTGCTCACCTACCTTTGCTCTTGAGGCGCCTCCCTCCTCTCAGTTGAATGATTCTCGGCTGTCGGGTTTTTCTGCACACGTTCCCCCCTCCACTGATGACTTACCCGTCCACCATCTGCACACTATTTCTGCCACGTCTCCCCTCTCACAGAACACTTCTGCCCATCTTGCACCTGTCCCCTCGCTTCACTCTTTAACTGAGTTCCCTCCACTGGGGACTAGACCCTCTGCTCCTCTTTCCTCCCCTCCTCACTCCAGTCCGACGAATTCTCCTTCCTTTTCGGATCCCTCACTCAAACACACCCTTTCCATCTTTTCTGCATCCACCCCTACCTCTCCATCTACCTTACCTCTTAACTCCATCCGTTTCTCTAACGTTACTATCCGGAAGAAAAAGAAAGGGAATAAAAAATTCTCTCTGGGTTCTCCCCCATACATCCCCCTTTCTGTTCGTTTAGCTGATGTTGAAGCTGTCATACCACCTCGGGGACTTAGAGCCGTGTCTCCCCTACATGTTTCTCCATGAAAATCATCTCCCTTAATGTTAGAGGCCTCGGTGGAAAGGCAAAACTCCACCGCCTTCGCACTCTCTTCCACTCTCTCAAGCCGGATATGATCCTTTTACAAGAAACCATGTGCAGCACCTACCCTGCTCTTTTTGCTTTCTCTAAGCTCTTCCCCTCATGGGAATTTTGTGCCACTGACGCTATAGGACTCTCGAGTGGTCTCCTTACTGCTTGGGACCCCTTAAAAGTCAGATGTCATGCTTATCACACCTGTATTGGTATCCTCCTGCAGGCATCTTTCAGAGGTCTCTCCTACTCCCTCTCCATCCTCAATGTTTATGGTCCCTATAAAAAATGGGAATCTTTCTGGGATTCTGCACTATCCAGTGGCTTCCTCCATCTACCCAATCTGATCCTCGGAGGAGATCTTAACCTAATTCTGCACTCCACAGAGGTCTGGGGTTCCAATCCCTCTCCGGATCCCTTATATGGGTATTTCTTATCACTTTTTGATGCCATTGATTTACATGATCTGGCCCCCACTGCTGCTGGACCTACATGGCGTAATGGTCGTGCAGGATCTGCTGGCATTAGTAAAAGACTGGACCGCTTTATGATTTCGGGTACTCTTATCCCCAGTCTTGGGACCCATAGAGTTTGGACCCACTGTACTGATATTTCTTATCACTATCCTATCATCTTGGAATGGGACAAACATAGAACCTCTTTTAATTACCCTTACAAGTTTAACAGGTCTTGGCTTAATGATCAGCATTTTGTGGACTGGGTCTCCACCTTTTGGCACCATCCTCCCCCACCTGCTTCTGATTCTGTTCTGGACTCACTTCTCCTCAAGCTGCGCACTCTAAAGACTGAAGCTAAACATTGGATTAAAAATAAACAAGCTCTTTTGGATGGGGACCTGAACATTATTGAAAATACCATCTCCTCTCTCCTTGCGGGATCTTCTGGTGGTATTTTATCATCTTGTGATTTGGAACAACTTTCCCTTCTTAGAACTAAGAGAAAGTTGATCCTTGACCATTCCCTTCTCACCTGGCAACTTAAGAGCAGAACAAAATGGAATCTAGAAGGTGACTCAAATACAAAATACTTTCATCTACTTGCATCTGGTCATCGAAATCAGAACACTATTTGGTCACTTCTAGATGAGTCTGGCATTACTTATATGGATGACTCTTCACTCAAAGCTCTGGGGGAAACTCACTTTTCTAACATATTCAAAGATGATGGGAGTACTTGTCTTTCCCACCAACTTAAGGTCATCCTTCTCTATCCTAGGATGATTCCTGTTGAAAGGGTTGTGGACCTTACCTTTGGGGCTTCTCTTGGGGAAGTTGAGGCAGCTCTGAAGTCTTTCAAAAATGATAGGAGTCCTGGACTGGATGGATGGCCTGTTGAGTTCTACCTGCATTTCTTTGATCTTTTGGGGCCTGATCTTTTATCTGCTGTCGATCAAACTAGGGTTTTCGGTATCATGCCTCATTCCCTGAACTCCACTTTTATTACCCTTATCCCCAAAAAGGACAAACGGCAGACTTTTGTTGACTTTAGACCCATTTCACTTTGCAATCTTCTGTACAAACTTATCTCTAAAGTCATTGTTGTCAGAATCAAGCCCTTCCTGGACACTGGTATTTCACAAGAACAATATGGGTTTCTCAAAAACCACCAGATCACTGATCCCATAGGCATTGTTCAGGAATCTCTCCACTCCATTAAAACTAAGAATCTTTGTGCCTTCATCATTAAACTGGATCTCATTAAGGCTTTCGACAGGGTGAACTGGACCTTTATCCGCCTTATCCTGATTCAGATTGGTGCCCCTCTTCAAACTGTCAATTGGATTATGGGCTGTATCACTTCAGCAAATTTTGCTATTCTTATCAATGGTACCCCCTCCAATTTTTTTCCTGCTTCTCGAGGAATTCGTCAAGGTTGCCCCCTTTCGCCCCTGCTCTTCATACTTGTCATTAAGGGTCTCAGTCTGTTAATTTCTGATGCACGTAGACAGGGTCTTATCTGTGGTACAAAAATCTCATCGTCCCTCTCCCTAACACATCTCCTTTTTGTTGATGATGTTATCCTTTTGGGTTCTGGATCCCTTCAGGAATGGGCTGCCTTTGATGTGATACTGGCTACCTTTTGTAAAGCCTCTGGAATGTCCGTCAGCCTGGACAAATCTGTACTTCTTCATAACTGTATTCCTGCTCCTGAGCTCCACAATCTCTCTTGTGTGGTCCCATATAGACTTTTCCCCATCACCATGGGCTTCAAATATCTTGGGTTCTTTATTAAACCTCTGGGATACAGGACAAAGGATTGGCATTGGCTTTTACAAAAATTTGAAAAGAAAATCTGTTTATGGACTCATAAGCTCCTATCACTGGGTGGCAGACTGGTTTTGGTTCAAGCGGTACTCACCAGTATTCCTGTATACTGGATGGGTTTAGCCCCTCTGCCGGTTTCTATATTGAATAAATTGAAAAGTATCATTTTTGCCTTCCTGTGGGGATCTCATGGACAATCCCGTAAATACCACCTTGCTAGCTGGTCGGTCTTATCACTACCAAAAAATATGAGGGCTGGGGCATCAAAAATTTACTTTGGTTTAGTATTTCCCTCCGACTCAAGACCTTTTGGAGAGTTCTTTTCAATGATGGTCTGTGGCATCAGGTTATTATCTCAAAATATTTGAAGCAGACCTCTTCTGTCACTGCCTGGCTCAGGGAGAAAAATTTCTATACGAGGGGTGTATCAGTTATATGGCGCGGTTTTATTCAAACCCTTACATGGATGGGACCGCACCTAACCTGGCTTATGGGCAATGGCAAAAATATTTTGATCGGTACAGACCCTGTGATTGGTATTTTCGAGTCTTTCACCTTTCCTGAAGATTTGCGTTCATATTTGGAGGATCTGGGCATTACCTCACTGGCACAGGCACATAATTTATTATCTGATGCCCAACATTATTGGTATACTGCTGAAGATTTATTTCTTGGTGGCGACTGGAAAAATATTTGGAACACCTACATCAGAAGCTTGGATCTGAATGGTATCAGGCTTACCAATGCTCTGGATACTCTGATCTGGAATTATAACAAGAACAATGGTTCGATCACTGCAGATAAGGTGTATGAATATATTGTTAATTTGATCCAGCCTGACCTGGGCTACTGTCTGTATGATACTCTTTGGTCGAACCTCCTCCCGAGGAAGATTGGATGTTTTATATGGCTGGTTTTAAATAACAAAATTCTTACGTGGGATAATTTACAGAAGCGTGGCAAAATCAGTCCAGGCATATGTTCTATGTGTTTTTCAAAGGATGAATCTGTTCATCACATTTTTATCTGCTGTCCGATCTGGAGAGATATCCTGGGGGCTGTATGTGACCAGCTAAATTTAAATACTCCCCCAGCTATTGTTTCCATTATGGCATTCTTTGAGGACTGGGCCACTATTCACCATCGTAGCATGACACTATTCTACATCCCTCACATTGCGATTTGGACTATCTGGAAAGCCCGGAATCGAGCTGTCTTCGAGGGTATCAGAATAAATATATTGACAGTTGTGCATCAGATTATAAATGCATATCATACTATTTTAACTAGATCTGCTACATATGGTCGGAAAAAGAAATCTGACAGAAGGATTGGGCCTAAACCTCATAAGATTTTTCCATGTGGTTTTTTTGATGGAGCTGCAAATTCTACTACTGCTGGCATTGGATATTGTATATTCCTTAATGAGAATCATCGCCTTGAATTTGCGCTGGGGGTTGGACAAGGGACCAATACAAAAGTAGAACTACTCGAACTATGGGCAGTTCTACACTCCTCCCAAATGATGGGTATACCTTTGACCCGCATATTTGGTGACTCTCAGGTCATAATAAACTGGGCAAATGGTATTTCTGCACTTTCCCCACCAGAGCTCTTCCACTGGTGTAGGGAAACACAAAAGCTTCTCAAAAGCTTCAATGATCTCTCGATCATTCACATTTATCGGGAATTCAATGGGACTACAGACAGTCTTTCCAAACAAGCACTCATGCACTCCCCTGGTTTTGGTTTTTTTTTTTAATTCTTTGATGACCATCTGGTCCATAGTGACTCATATCAGCTTTTTTGAGTGTATATTGGGATATTTTCCCAACTTCTAGATATACACAGTATGATTATCTGAGTGCTTCTTGGCCTGCAGCACGGGTTTCATGACTCCTGATAGATGTGAATGATGATGGTTGATCATCTTTATGATGAGGCAGATTACTGATGGGATCACATGTCATTGTACCCCTTCCCTCCGGCTACGATTCGACATGATTCTCATTATTTTGATATATTATTGCTGATGCATTGTATTTTTGGGTGGCTATTATTGCCCATTGATCCACATTATTATGATGTATTAGTTGATGTATCCCATTTTTGGGTGGCTGTTAAAAGGCCCTTTGATTCTTAATAAAGAATATCAAGGACCGATTTTTTCCTCCTGAAAAAAAGGATGTGGAGAAAATATCCTTTTAGTTCCATCGTGCCCAAATAGCGGGATGCTTGATCCAGGCGAACCATTATTTGAGAGTGCACTCCATCCCTCCACAATTTCGGAGTTTATAAAACATGAGAGTTATATATGTGCATGACATTGAGTGAGCGTGAATCCCACTGAACTATAGTTAACCTCCATATAATAATATGGGGTGAATGATAACATCACAAGTGGACACGATATAAAAGCAAAGGCTCTAGTCAACATAATATTTGCAATGATGAGATGACACAATGCCAGTAACATTAATCTCACATTTAAAGCTACAAATTACTAATGAAAAGCAAAATAAATTTAAAAGGTAGTGAACTATTTGGCATATCTATGAGTTTCTTTTGTGATCTTTTAGTATACCAACATAAGCGATTTCATACTTCACTCTAAGTTTATGGCATTCAAAGACGTTGAGTATAGTAATTGAAAACCATGGCTCATAAGAGCGAAGAAATTATTATTATGAACATTATAAATGCTCATGCATCTAGAGCTCAATAGTACCATTCATTCTGCAAATGTAATTATTATAATGTTATGATTGGGAATCAAAGGAAACAAGCATTTGTAAAGGTCAAAGTTATACATGTTACTTGCATCCCTGGAGTTATATAGCCTTTCTTTTGCTTTCCCTCGGAGTTATATCAACCTTTTCAATTTACTTTCTTCTTATAAAACTCATTCTTCAAATCTTCAATGACCGTTAGAGGTTTACATCTATGTTACTTGTTGAAAGTAAACAATGTGTTTTTTCTTCTTACACACCTTCAAGTTCATAAATTTATGAAATTTTTTAAATTTTTTTCCTCCTTCATTTTGCAATTGTTGAAGTATGATTATCATTGATGTCAAGGGAAATTGTTGGAATGATCTTTGGTGTCATTGGTGTCAAGGCATTTGAATTATGGTTGTCAAAGTCCTTGAAATCAGGCATCTTAACATTGCAACCGCCAGTATGTTTGTTTACCAATATGTTTATCTACAGGCATGAGCGTTGCCAAGAAGCGTTTACACAAAATCAGCTATGCGACCATCTATGATCTATGCTCCATATGTAAAAGAGGAAATCCATAGTTGTACATGAACTTGGAATTCATGTAAGAAAATTGTATTATGGTCATATATGGTCCAGTGGAGTAACGTAGAAGGTAAAAGTGCGCTAGCCTTGTTTTGACCACCGCGATAGATCCATTTCCCAAGCATGTTTCAATCAACAATAGTCTTGAATCCAGGAAGAAGGAAAGCAATCCCAACATGTGAGGATCATGCTCTAAGTGACAGATCTTCAATTGCCTGTCTATAACTATCAAAAGCAACTCAGTTTACAATAAATTGGAATTCCTGTAAAACCTAACCATCAACATTTTCAATTATTTTAGAAAGTACGTTCAAATAATGAATGATCAATATGCAATGATCATTTGTCACATCAATCGTGAAATCAATTTGAAAAGGATGAGTGCGAGGTGTTGGTACTAAAGGAAAAATGTGAAGTAATACAAGTATATAAATGGGTGCATGATCTAAAGGAGCTAGACTTAATGGAATGATAAGTGATGGTGGACATTCAACAATCAATTGTCCAGATATTGATGTCCAAAAGTGAAGGTAAGATGTTAAATTGTAAGGTTGACTCTAATAGAAGATGAAGCCCTTGCCACAATGAACACGTCGGCCCAGCCAGAAACAAAAGATCTGTGAACAATTAATTCATTCGATTTGGGGTCGACTCATAAAATCCTCCATCAATGAAATCTATAAATACAAATGCCCAAATTAATTTGAAAATAGATCTCTTTATGAATCTCGATGGTTCATCTTTTGTTGGGTTTTGAGATTACAAGGATACGAATGACCAAGTCTTAGTATTTTCGTTGAGGCACTAAGGCATATGGTTGTCAAAATAAACTATGGGTATGCAAATTGATATAAATGCATGGTGCATTGGAGGGAACAACAAAAATGTGTAGATCTGGGAATTTCTTGGGTGACTCATGAAGTATTTGCTAGTGTCGAGCAACTAATCAAATGGGTAAAGGATCGTGGATCTTTGAGGTTTATGGTGTTGATATTTGAGGTTTATTTTTCCATTTGGGTTCTAAGATTGTAGGGCTACATTTTTGTTTGATTGCAAGGTTCATGCTTTCTTGTGGATTTCTGAGATTGAAATATGTTTTTGCTTGGCTTTGAAAATTTGTTTGAGGCCTGAGATGTATATTCAATGAAATATTGGTTTGGAGGTTCTAATGGCATATTAGAGTCAAGGTTAAGATGTATAAACAATATATTACTTCCATCATACAATTAGTGCATACATTTGAGCATGAATAAGGGGAAAATCCAGTACTATGATATGGCAACAATTATGTACTTAAGCAACAGTCTTATATGTTTTAAGATGGAGAACTATTGACTACAATGGTACTAATTACAGAGGCTCTGGATTTAGACTGCATATATGTAAGTTGTATTTTGTGTAACAATGAAGTAAAGAACAAGGGATGTGTATAAAAGGAACGAGGACTATGTATAAATTGCAGATTTACATGTTTTATTTATGAGGATCCAAAAGGGAAACTTAAGGTATATGAAGTATTGTGTAGTTGAGAGGAAGATCTGGGTACACATTTGCAAGTGACTTGGTTATGTAAGCTAAAGAGGAGCAGAGCAACAAGTCTATGTTAGTAAGGAATATGAAGTTGTCTTAAGGGCTGTTGAGATGCGCAAGGGCAACAAGACTTACTCCATCACGAGAGTGTGAGAATAGAAAGATACAAGGTTTTGCAAATATATTAGGACGACTAGAAGAATGTTTCAAGTAGCACTGAAAGAGTCTAGAGGCGTAAAATTCGTTGATGAACAAGTTTATCTAAAACAAAAGATTTAGGGATTGGTGTCTCTATTAGGTTGTATCCTGATAAATCTTGAAGGTTGTGAATTGCATCTCACTGAGAGGATTAGTGTCCTCAACAAATCAACATGTGGGTGCCTGAAGATTGTAAGTGGGTGCATACAAATGGGATTGGTGTCCCCCATAGGTGGTTGCTTGTAAGGATTGTAAAAATTTGTGTTTGTGAAAATAAACACTTGCAAAGTGGTTTTCTCCCATTTGGGTTTCCACTTCATATCTTTGTGTTATGTGTATTGCTCAACTATTTATGTTGTATTGAATGCATGTTTTCAATATAAGTAATGAATGAAGAAGTTTGTTTAATTAAAAATAACAAACAGTCTCAATATTGATTCACCCCCTTCCCCCTCACCCCCTCTTAATATTGATTCACCCCTTCCCCCTCATCGACAATTCAATTCTATCAATCATCTTACACACCTTCAAATTCATAATTTTTTGAAATTTTCTTCCTCTTACATTTTCTAATTGCATTAATCATCTCCCAAGTTTTATTAGATTTTGATAGGATTATACTTTGTATTATTTTATTAATCTAAATTTCCTTAAACTCTAAGAAAATTTTATTTTTTAGCAACAATAAACATGGATATATGATATATATATACATGCATCTCTCTCTTTTGAAAATTACGTTCTTATTTTATTTTGTGATCCACTTTTAAATGTTCTAATTTTGTTTTCTTTGAAAATAAGAGTTTTTGAAGTAGAAAATTATAAATTTGCAGTGTCATCTAGGTTTTTTTTGCTCCAAGAAAATTTTGAACTCTCCAAGATTTGATCTACGAGGTTATCGGCCTGGTTCTCTGCTGCTTGTGGTGTATGGACTCCTTCCAACTCCACGTGACTGCCTTTCTTCGTTTATTGTAGTCTAGCGATGTCATTCGTGCATATAGGATCTTGACCACTCATTGCCCTGGTTAGCTGCCTGCATGATCGTTGATATGATTCACTCGTTGGATTGGAGATTTGTTGGTTGTCTTTGCAGGGTATCAACTCCACTCGTTGATATCTAGGCCCTATTAATTGCAAGTTTGAGGGATATACAACATGATCTGAATTTGTTTCCTTTGCTTCAAAGTGATTGATTCATATAGTCGTTCTGAAGATTCACGGTGACTCTTCTTTTTCAGATTTTGGTTCTTGTTTCCCTCTATTTGTGTCTCTTTCTATGGCTTCCGGAGGGGGTCCTCCCCCTCATCTTCCTCCTAAGATTGGCGCTTTTAAATGTCTTATGGCCTCCTATGGGAAGAGAAAGGGAAGTTCTCTGATGCAAAATTTTGTTAAGAAAACCGACATCCCTTCAGTTGATCTACTTGTAGACCGGCCTTGTAGGATTGTATTGAATCTCGTGGAGCGTGGGCTCATTGGGCAATTTACAGGTCTTCGTCCTTCTCCGAAGGCATTTGACAGATGGGTTCAACAAAATTGGCAGCCTCTGATTTCTGAAGGAATCCACAATCATCTAGTTGGTAGAGGTTATTATGTCTTTGTCTTTGAATCAGCTGAAGATCAAGATCTCATCTTCCGAAATGGTCCATATTTTATGGGTCCTCAAGGGCTCTATCTGAATAAATGGACCCCGAACTTCGATCCTACCCAGGATGTACCTTCAATTGTCCCCTGTATGGGTTAGACTTCCCCATTTACCTCTTTACTGTTGGTACTCAGAGTCTCTTGAAACCATTGGGAATAAGCTCAGAAAGTATATCGATAGGGAAGAAATGAAAGAATAGTACTCGTGTGCACGAATTTGTGTTTAAGTAGACTTAGAAATAGGTCTGCCTGAGGCTATCAAGATAAATGTTGCAAAATGGTATCACATTCAGGATCTTGGTTACAAGTAGCTCCCTTTCAAGTGTCGTCATTGTCATGATTATGGCCATTTTGCTCGAAATTGCAAGAAACAATATGAAGAAGAACCTGAAAAAGAGAAGGCTGAGCAATGGACTCAAATTCAGAAAGCAGGTACCTCTAAACATGATTTCAGAATGAAAGGTAAAGGAGGAAACTCTAGGAACAGAGTCATTCTTATTGAGAAAAAATATTCTAAATACCAAGCTGTTGGAAATGCTTCCGCCTCTTCAAATCCATTTGTGGTATTAAGTACTTCTGAGGATCCTCCTATTCTTGAAGAGGGTGAAGTGCAACAATATGTTGTGCATATCGAAGAAGGTGAAGTAAACCTTGGGCCTCAAGAACAAGATGATCTAGTAATTTTAGAAACACCATGTGCGAAAGCATACCTGCAGGAACTTCATAACTCTCTGTTACAGAGAGAAATTCCTATGGCTTGGGGTACCACAACATACAACTTGACTCCAGAAATCAATCTTTCCCAATATGCAATAGAAATTAAATGTCTAACACTAAAGGATCAGACCTCGTACCTTATTTCAGACGGTTGAAGTAGATCCCCGTTGAGCTTTCCAATCTTCAGCTTGAATTGATATATTACTTCCTCAACAACAATTAAACAATACAAGCATACTATATATCATGGTGTTAGATCTATTCTAGCATATATAATCAATAATGTATAAGCATTTGACATAATCCCATGGATAAAATATTCATTCAAATACACATCATTGGACAGGAAAAGATATTTCTATTAATATAAATCAAAGATTACAAGATAGATACAACCTCTGACGGCACGTCTGCGAACCGGAGAAACTGAATCCCCCACTTGGGCCTCCACCACTTCAATCCTCCATCTCTCGATAACAAGCTCATAAGCAAAAGGCAAGCTTGGGAAGAACACAAAAGTGCTCCAAGGGACAAAGGGATGCAGACTCAAGCATAAGTTCCGGCAACAATGGACTATAGTTTCTTTGCTCTCAATTCTCTCTTATGCCTTCAATGTACCAAGGGGTTCCTTATATAGCTTTCAAAGGGATAATGAAAGGTCGAATATGTGCGATCTCACGGCATATGGAAGGCCAGGAGTCAAATGAGTCGGATCCATGTCAAGGAAAACTCCAAAAGGATTTGGATTATGCACACATCCCGATGTACGCGGTTATCGTGGTAAAACCCGCGTATGTACGCGATTATAGGGTTAAAAGCCGCGTATATAATTTTTCATATGTTTGTGGGGATGATCAAGGAAACATCAAAGGACAAAAAGTGGTCCATAGGGTCTAATGAGTTTGCAGCGGGGCAGGGGAAGGCCATACAAAGTGTGATTCACCTAGAGTGGTGAAATCCGCTATAACACTCTCCCACAAGAGTCAATTCTTCTCCCTCTTATGCTGAAATTCTAAAGAAGAAATTGGTTGATTCTTCTGATTCCTCGAAAGAATATTCTATAGAACAATTTACTAAAAAGGCAGGAAGGAATTCTCGAAAGGATATCAGAGAGGAAGAAGATGAAAGATTAAAGATGCAGGGTAGTCAGGCTACTATCGAGATGTCATTAGGTAGAAGTAAGCAGAACAAACCCCCAAAGGGAGGGACAACTCCCTTTTCCTTGGGTAAATAATGCAGATTGTCTCTTGGAACTACAGGGGACTAGGGAATCCCTTAAAGGCAGAAGCAGTCAAATAGCTTTTAAAAATGGAGCCTTCGGACATTCTCTTGCTCCAAGAGACAAAGGTAGAAGAGGAAACTCTTTTGTCCATAAACAGGTCAAAATGGAAAAGAAACACAAGTGTGGTTGTAAGTGTAAGGGCCGCTTCAGGGGGTCTTGCGACCTTGTGGTCTGATGATAAGTTTTTGCTCAAAGGCTCATTTCAACCTAACATTGGATCTTTACATAATTACAACATTTACCAAGTAAGATTCCTTGGCTCTCTTCAATCTTTATGTACCAGTCAATTATGTAGATAAAAAATTCTGCTAGAAATCTTTGTCATGGAAATCCATTCCCCCTTAAACATTACAATTGTTGGGGATCTTAATATTATTTTGGATCCTAAGGAGAAAAAAGGAGGTGTCGAGGGCAAGGATCCATTTCAGGATTTAGGAGAGTCGTTAATTCATGACAGAGATCTCCTTGACTTCAAACCCAAGATAGGGCGTTTCACATGGACTAATAACATAATTGGGGCAGCCAAAATCTCTGCTCATCTTGACAGATTTTTGGTACAAAGCTCTTTGCTTGATGGGAAATTTTTAATCTCATCCAAAATTATGCCTAAGCCCACTTATGATCATCATCCAATTTCCCTATTGTTGGAAGAAGAGGAAAACCTCGGTCCTATCCCATTTTGCTTCAGTCCTTTGTGGATTGAGAGGGAGGGCTTTAGTGAAACAATTTCTCAAGCGTGGTCCTAGTTCGTTGAAGGCTCCCCCAGTTTTGTTTGGGAACAAAAATTAAAGTGCACAAAATTTGCTTTAAAAAATTGGATAAAAATTCCTCCAACAAATCCAGTGAGAAGCCGGCAAGAGTCAATCCACATTTTAGCAGATCTTCAGCATAGTATGGAGACGTTTGATATCTCAAAATTGCAGCTGATGAATGAGCAGATTGCACAAAAATACTTTCCTCTCCTTTCTCTAGGAAGAAGAACACTTATGCCTTAAATCTCAGAGTATATGGTTGCAAGCCGGTGATAAAAACTTTTCCTTCTTTCACAGGCAATGCAGATCTAGACTCTCTCGAAATCATATCTCATAAATTTTCACTAGTGCGGGTGAAGAAATTAAAGGACAATCGCAACTCCAACAGGCTGCAAAAAAAGCACTTCCAGCTTCTATTTCATGAGGAGGACATCTATGAATATAGCGTGATTGTTGAATTCTTATCCAACATACCTTCTTTGGTCAATTCCGAGGTAAATGCTGGATTAGTGAAGCCTTTCTCGGAAAAAGAAATAGTGGATGTTATTTGGGCAATGGAACCAGATAAATCTCCCGAGCCAGATGGATTCTCTATCCATTTTTATCGAGTTTGTTGGAACATTATCAAATATGATATCTTCCATATGATCTCATCCTTTCTCAAAAAAGCCAAAGTTGGAGGGTGCACCAACTCTACTTTTCTTACCTTAATTCCAAAGGAAGTTAACCCTTCATCTTTTGATAGGTTTCGACCGATCTTGCTTTGTAATGCTTCCTACAAAATCTTGGCCAAACTCTTAGCCAATAGACTTAGGCCTCTGTTAGGTTCTTTAATTTCACCTCTTCAGGGGGGGTTTGTTAAAGGAAGACACCTGATATATAATGTGATCCAAGTGCAAGAATCTCTTCATTCCAGCTATCAAAGGAAGGAGAAAGGCATGCTCATCAAGTTGGATTTGAAAAATGCTTTTGACCGAGTCAAGCTTTCCTTTCTCTACCAAGTCCTCCTTTCTTTTGGCTTTAGTGCAGATTTTGTGCATTTGATAAACGATTGGACAAATAGGCCCTAGATAGCGCCTCTTGTAAATGGTAGACCAACAGACTTCTTCCAAGCATTAAGAGGGCTTCGTTAAGGGTTCCTTATGTCACGTTTTATTTATATTTTGATGGTTGAATCTTTAAGCCGAAAGTTAACAGCAGAGTTGGTTGTAGGCTCTCTTCCTAGCATTAAGATTGCTAGAGGTGTGGATCCTATTAACCATGCCGTTTTTGCTGATGATTCTCTCCTTCTGGGAGGAGCATCCTTAAACATTGCTGGTGCCTTTAAGGAAATTGTACAAAATTTTTGTTTACCGTCAGGAGCTCTGAATAATAAAAGCAAGAGTGTCATGTATGGTTGGAATGTGGATCATTTGTCTACTCTTCGAAATACTCATTTTATGGGATTCCCTGGGTTTGATAAGTGGGACAAGATAAAGTATTTGGGCCTTCCTTTAACCTTCGGACCTAGCCCTCCGTCGTTGTGGTTGGAAGTGATAAGCAAACTAAAAGCCAAAATAGCTTCTTGGGGTGGCCAGTGGTTAACAAAGGCTGGGAAGTTGATTTTGATTAAAGTTGTCCTATTAGCTCTCCCCATATTCCAGTCCTCTCTCCTTCTTGCTCCCAAGTTCATCTCAGCTCAAATCTCCAAACTTCTTCGGGATTTTTTTTGGGATTGCAGCAAAGGCAATCATAAAAAAATGCATCTGGTAAGTTGGGATATTCTTAAAAGACCAACTTCGGAAGGAGGTCTGTAAATCCGTGATCCTGAAATGGTAAATCTGGCATTGGGAGGTAAGCTCATCTGGAAATTGTATGCAGATAAAAACCATCTGGTAAGTAAGATATTCTAGATGAAATATCTTAAGGGTGCCTCTTTGAGAAATTTAAAATCTATAAATACCCCTCCAGGAATAGCTATTTGGAATTTATACAGAAGAGGTATAGATAATCTTCATCACCATCTTTATAGAATTCCTGGAAGTGGGAAGAGGATTTTTCTGTGGGATGATAATATCTTAGGAAATCCTCCTCTTTCCTCTGTCACCTTGTTAAGTGAGATCAAGTCTTGGTTAACCAACAAAGGACTTCTTCGGCTGTCAGACATTTGTTATTGGGATAGTAAAGGGAATTGGGATGGATGGTCTTTCCCTGAGACATCGGATCATCTTCTCTCCCAGCAGAAACTGCTGATATCTTCTTTATCTGGACTCGCACTAGTTCACATCTCGTCCAAGGATAAATGCGGGTGGGGCAGTTCTGGAAATTACTTAGCTGCCCAAGGCTATGCTGCTTTGCAATCTCCTGTTGCTTCTTGCTTATCCCTTGCCCTTTGGAAAGCAGTTTGGTCCTTTCATAGTTTTCCTAAGGTGAATTTCTTCACTTGGACGCTCATGCACAATAGGGTGCTGAGAGGAGAAAATTTGTCCAAACGAGGCTTCCTGGGACCGTTTCATTGTTGCTTTTGCAAATCTGTTGTTGAAACCTCCAAACACATCTTCATTGGCTACAATTTCTCCCAATTGGTGTGGAAATTGGTTCTTAATGGATTGGCAGTGTCCTTCCCTTCCAACATCTCTGTTGTTTCACTTTTCACCTCCTGGAGAAACTGGATTCTTGAAGCAAATGTTAAAAACGCTGCATGGTCCAAACTTTGGCAAACAATTCCGAAATTTGTCTGGTGGAAATTGTGGATATCAAGAAATTAATGGATTTTTAATGACAGGACGTCAACCCCCGTGAACGTGGTAGGAAAAATCAAAGCTTCCATTGTCGAATTAGCATGTAATTATTTTTCTCATTCATCATTTTCTCCAGAAGCTTCCACGTGGCTGGGAATTTGCCCATCGAATTCTAGATTGTCGGTCTCCTTCAAACCTGTGTGTAATCCCTCTTGGAGATTGCGTTTCAGTGAAGAATATTTTTTCTATATAGTGGAAGAAGTCCTCATCTGCTACAAATTTTTTTATGGAGCGTCTAAGGGGAATCCTGGGATCACTGGCGCTAGGGATCTGATCATTTCTCCAGACAGAGTGATTGAATCCTGCTTTAGCTGGGGACTAGGAGTGAGGTCGAATAATCAGGCTGAATGTCTCAGTTTCCTAAAGTCGTGCCAGTATGCTAAGGAGATCAGGTATATGTCTATTCAAATTTATGGATATTTAGAGCTGTTGATTAAATTGTTAAATTCAGAAGACCAATTTAACAATTCAACTTTGAACAGCACTCTGCAGAGAATTCGAAATTCATTGAAAGAGTTTGAAGTGTTGCTTCTTATCATATTCTGCGGGATATAAATAGAAAAGCTGACTCCATGGCAAATTTAGCTTGCCTGTTGGCTCAAGGCAATCTAAGTTTCAATGGAGAACCCTGCGCATTCCAACCAATTCCTAGATTGAGATTCATTATCCTGTGTTTTGTCTGGGTGATCTCTTTTCTATTGTAATAATTGTAAATAGTTTGATCTGCTTGAAGTTTTACTTTTGCTCTATATGTAAATGGTTGATTAGGCAATTGCTAAATCAAGCCTGAATTTTTCATAAAAATAAATAAAAATATTATCCATTTGAGTTATAAAAAAAAAGAAACCAAGAGTTTTAAATTTTTCCAACTTAGTGGTTTATTTCTATAAAGCTTATATTGTCTTGAAGTTGTAACTCAATATTGTCTTATTTAATTTTCACTTGCAAATGTTGATTTTTTTGGTGCGAAACTAAGGGCCTTAAATTCTTTCTAAGTTAATGTTTTTTTTTCGTAAACTTTTAGAGATGTACCCCAATATTGTCTTATGGTTTATATGACTTCTTTGGATGTTTGTTTTTTAAAACATCCATTGGTGTGTGCTCTTTTTCGAGTTTATGATCGGTGTAGTGTTTCACTAGAGTTCAAGGATATTGCATTGTTGTAGTTCTTGTGTTCTTCTACTTAGATCTTAAATAGCCAAATAAATTTACTAAAATAATGTCTAATGATGTTTTTGAAGTTAGTGGATAATCGATGAACGTGAATCATCCATCTTATCCATTTGAACAACTCTCAACTTCATAAAGTTATTTTTTTATTTTAAACTAATCGGACCATGAAAAATAGATTATTTGGTTCGAACTTCACCATATCAAAAGTGCATTGAATATGATATTTCAAAATGAAGTGTGGTGCTTATTTGAAATTCTATGAATAGCTAATTTATTTGACATCTTTGTAGACTTTAAGCATATGATTTCATGGTGTATGGATGTATATATGATATGAACTAGTTATCCATTGAAAAACTTCCATACATAGTAGCTTGTGAAATTGGTAGGGACCACCACCCTAAAATGAAGGAGGCATTCACGTAGCCATTGGAGTTCCTTGTAGTTCACTCTTATGTTAAAAGGTCCCTTGACAACAAAACTTTGTCAACAATGCCACATGACATTTAATGCGATACAAATTCACATGATTAATTAAACAATGAATCAACACTCAAAAATTATTATAGGTTGGAGTAAAGCAAAACCAAAAGTCGACTTACACAAGTTGAAACTTTGTTTTTTTAAATCCCAACTAATATATTTTCCTTCGAGTGATCAACGTACAAGGTCAATGAGGATGTATCATATAAATTTTATAAAATCATTAACAAGTCTTAAAATAAACAAAGTCGCATCACAAACAAGTCTTAAAATAAACAAAGTCGCATCACAAGTGTTTTATACTTTGGATCATACAATTGTGCACCTATTTACATGGTCTTTAATGTGTGATATTGCTTAGCATGAAAACCATGTTGAAATCCTACTATGTGTTTTTACAGGTATTGTCACTAAATGTAGGATGCTCAAGAAAGGTGTCAATTGTTAGCATAGAAGTTGGAAGGGGTCAAAATGAATGTCCAAACAAAGATAAAGAACCATTCCTTGTAAATTTATTCCATTATGCATCATCACAGGGACATGATTATATGGCATTTTAGAAGATTTATCATAAATTATAAATGATTTGCCATATTTATTGTTAGTTGTTTGTATGTGGAATAACCTTAACCATATTGGTGCACTTTGGTTCTTCAAGCAGTGATATATTTGTTGGGGCTATTTTAGTGCTATACCACTTAACTCAAGAAAAATATGGCTTCACAACAACTTATGTTAAATATCAACACGTCAATATTGCAATTTTTGGTGTTAATGCAATGCTTTTTAATTGGACATTACATTTTAGAAAAAGCTTTACCTATATGGACTAAGCAATGAGTCCTAACCACTACATAAACCTTGTTCAAAACACTAATTTTGTAACTTTACTTGCATATGGGGATAACAATGGAATCATGTGTTTTTAAGAAAAGATTGCTTCAATTTTTGTATTCACTAAAAAAATTATGGTGCTTCGAGGTTACTTGTAGTTTATAGATGATTTTCTCAATGGGTTTGGGTTTGAAACCCTTAGACAAATTAGAATCTTTAGTGGAAATTGCTTCAAGGGAGTGATTTTTGGTTCTCTTACTTTTGTTGCCTTGTATTCGCTTGTATGCTTTTAATAACTAGAGATGGCATAAAGAGAAAAATCCATTTGCTATTTCTAATGACTCTAAATTTCCAATGGCTCGATTTTAAGTAGCGAATCATATTGACATGTTAGTAACTAGAGATATCATAAAGAAAGGATACACCAATAAGGTATTTTGGTATATTCTTAATCTCCAAAGGATCTATTTCAAGTAATGGCTTGCATCATTTCGATAACTTCGCTTCCCAAATTGCATGGGGTGGAATTACAAGGGTATTTCACCCATTAAAGCGGTATGTGAGTTGGGTAACATCAAATCAAAACTAGTACACCATATATAGTCTTTGGTTTGGTGTAGTCTTTAGAGCATGGAGAGGACCTTTCCCTACTACGAGAGGTCCTAAGAGATCATTCGAGGTGAATTGATTTTTTATCTTGGGATTAACCCAGGAGGACACTAGTGGTCACCCACCTATTTCATTGAGTTACAATGATTTTCCATCTTCTTGGCAATTTTCTATGGTTTTTCGGGTCCCAAACTTTCGGGGCATTTTATGCCCTCAAGAAGTTAGCTAGCCATCTTGGGGCTTGCAAATCCTTTTGTTGATTCATCTCTTAGGGTTAGGTTTTTGGATGTTTGGGGTTTTTTCCTCTATGCTTATGATAAAAAGGCCATTTTTTGTCTCTTTGCAATCAACTCTTGTGAATGAGCATAACTGACATGTCTCTCTTCAAAGATAAACTACCACCATCTGAACTAGTTTTTATTGCTTGTATTTTACAATGTATTTCCCTTCCATTCATTAATAGAATTTGGGATTTACTATACTATTGTGCACTCTGCAAAATATTTGCATGTGTGTTTCCATCTTTATATTATTGCCTTCATTTAGTTCTCTAAATAATATAGATCAAGGATCAACTTAAAAGTTGGCCAACTTGAATAGGTCTCCTTTGAGTTAAAACAAACTTAGATTTGTTTCTTTATGCATTGCCACTTCAAGCTAAATTGCCCAACTCATAGATCTCCTTTGAGCTAAACCCAACTTGACGATATGTGGTTTTGTGACCAAAGGGGCGTCCTTCGTGCATGCTAAGTGAAGGTGTGTAACTTTGCATTAATTAAGTTCGAAGATAAAAACTCATAAAATCTCTCTTTGGAATGCAATATTTAATTAATTGGAAACAATCTTGTAAATTACTTGTGCTTGTATTCTTTAAGTGATCCATTTCAGTTTCCTTCATCCAAGTTGCATTATGGATCTCATGTTCCCCCAATGTTACACTACAAGTCTTTATTTCGGTAATAATGACTTTACAATAATTTTCTTATACCTGAAAAAATTTCACTACAAGCTTCTTTAATATTCAATCATGCTAAGATTAACTATCCTGCAAAGAGGATAAGTCATATTAGGATTATTCATGTTGGGCAATAAATGTGTAGTGTGTTTTAAAGGAAACCTCTATGACCAATATACAATAAATACTAGATATTCATAGGTTTCAAGTTATAACAATATTTGGTTGAGGCCAAAGGAACATATCTTATTGTCTAGTGAGGTCTTCCAAATAGGTTGATTCACTAGGGAAATTCCAAGCAGGGTGTATGGACAGGTGAGTGGGATGTGGATTGACATAATCATGCCAAGCATCCCTTCTAATAATGACCGTTGCAAACAATCACCACTGACAACCAAGGGATGCAATAACAAACAATGACTAATGTAAATGTTGTAGTCTAACAACCAATCCATTAAAACATCTTGGAAAAGGCGTTAACATCATGTCTTTATAATTCCATGATAGTATGATAGTTTATTAGGAATAATTAACATAGGTCTACATGGGTTACATTGATAAGGTGTGTGAGTTAATAAATGCACAAAAAATGTAATAAGTAGAGCCAATATGGAGAGGATGGCCATAACCTAAGCCATCATGACTCTTTGTAACAAATATACAATACTCGTAACCATGATAACTAGCAACAACACTTTGTTGTTCGAACCATTAAACTAACAATTAAGCTTGGTCAAAGGAGTTGAGGATAGCAATCTCAATAATACCATAATCATTGCAAGTAACACACCAAAAACATTTATACTTTTAGCCGTTGAAAAACAATGTACAATAGTAATGTTTGACCATGAGAGTGAAGAAGACATATTGCCTTGGAAAAGAAGATGGTTGTCATTCCAACCTTGTCAAGGGGATTCACCAAAATCTTCACCATCTTCGTTATCACTTACCTATAGTGTGCCATGTAGGAAAAAATTATCCATTTGATGAACTTTTTAAATTTTAAATTTGTGAATTTTCTTCATTATTATATATATATATGTGTGTGTGTGTGCGCGCACGCATACATGTATCTATATACATACATACATATATACATATATGTATGTATAAATATAATATATGTATATTGTATGTATGTATATAGATATATATGTATAAATGTATATACACTTATAATATATGAATATATATGTATGTACACNTATATATATATATATATATATATATATATATATATTTGTGTGTTTGTAGATATATATATGTAACGCCCCATATTTTGACTAGGCATGTTTACAGGCATACACCCTACATTTTATTTTGCTTATTATCTGTTGGACTCAACTAGACTTAGTAAACTATATTTTGACACATTAGACTTGATTATATGTTGCTACCGTATTGATGATGTTACTATGCTTATGTGGATACTATGAGTATGATGTGATGATGTTACATTCTTACGAAATTTTACTATGATTATGTGATTTAGATGTCATAGTTATCATGGGATTTATTTATTTCATAATGACAATGTGTGTTTACTTATTGTCCTCAATGAAATATGATATATATGATGTGGTATGTGGGTACCAACTCATGATGTGATCGATTTAATGATGTTAGGTGATGAAATGAAAGGTTGTTAATGTTGTGAATCAAATGTTGATCGAATAGATATATTGTTAGAGATGTATGGTTTCAAAATACTAATTTGCAGGACACAAACACTATGAGATGGACAGATACTTCATATGATATAAGGAATAAGTGTGTATTAAGCCATAAATCTTAGCAATCGACCGAATAATACGATGACACAAACCGATAATCTCAATAACAACATAGTGTGATTTTGACAGGGTATAAACCTAGTATGTTGAGAGGGATGGAGGTATTTCCCACCCTATAGTTCTTATGATACCTAAGGTCATGGGAGGGTTGTGTTGAGTCATGCTCCCCTAGACGTGTGATGACGACTGTCAGATGCCTACGAGGAGGGGTTGGGTCCGCTGTTTAGCCGACGCTAATGCTCTCACTTTCTATATGGTTTCGGGTTGATGAAGCCGACACCACATTTGTACTAGTACTCTTTAGAAATGAAATATTAGACATGTGACATACGGTACAAGTTTGCTCTTCCGAATATGCCAAAAATAAGAAGATTTGCGGGAATTGAAATAACTATTTTTTGGCACATCCAAATTAGGTCAAACATGTGGCATTAGAAAGAGATCGCACCAGGGTACCACAAGGCAATGTTTCACACTCAGATGAGTCAAAATTCAAATTTTATCTCAGTTACAAGTAGACCCTAAAACAACATTCCAATTAGGGTTTGAAACAAGTGTTATGGGGAAAAACATAATATCTGAGGCATCTGAGCTCCAAATTGAGTGAGACTAGTTGCATATGAAAGAAGACAAACCAGGGTGTTTATGGTAGAATTTGTGCTTACAGAAACAAAATATTGGACATGTGTCATACCCTCCAATTTAGCTCTTATAGATAGGCCAAAAAAAAGAATTTTTGGGAGATTTACAATAACTTTTTATTGGTACATCAAAATTAGGTCAGACCTGCGATGTCAAGAAGTGGACACATAAGGATACAACATGCCAAAGTTTCAGAGCTATAGAAGCTAAAATTCCATTTTTTTCTCAGTTTCAAGTCGGCCCTAAAACAATCTTCCAATCAAGGTTTGAAAAAAGGTGTTCTAGGGAAAATTGTTATATCTGAAGCCTCCAATATTCAAATTGAGTGAGACCAGTTGCATTGAAAATAAGATAGACCAAGGTATACGTGGTAGAAGTTTCAACAACAAAAACAAAATATTGGACATGTGGCATATGATACAACTTTGCTCTCCTGGATATGCCAAAAATAAGAAGTTTTGGGAGATTTGCAATAGCATTTTTTTGGAACATCCAAATTAGGTCAAAATTGTAGAATTGGAAAGAGGACACATCAAGGTACCACAGGCCAAAGTTTCATACCTCGAGGAGTCAAAAGTTAAAATTAATCTCAGTTACAATTTGGCCCTAAAACAACCTTCCAACTAGGGTTTGAAGCAAGTGTTCTAGGGAAAAAGGTAATATCTGAGGCATATAAGATCCAAACTAACTAACACCAGTTGCATATGAAAGAAGATGGATCGGATTATATGCAGTAGAATTTTCAGATATAGAAACAAAATATTGGACAAGTGACATACCATACAAGTACGATCTTCTGGATAGGCCAAAAATAAGAAGCTTTGGGAGATTTGTAATAACATTTTTTTGCACATACAAATTAGGTCATACGTGCAGCATTGGAAAGATGACATGTAAGGGTACCAAAGGTAGAAGTTTTAGACCCAGAGGAGTCGAAATTCAAATTTTAGCTCAGTTACAAGTCTTCCATAAAAGAGTCTTCTAATCAAGGTTTGAAAAAGGTACGTCATTTTGCATTTGAATAGCTTTGAGTAGAATGATCTATTTGTGGTAAACCATAGGGTGTGATATATATTTATTGTTAAAAATACCACCAAAAGGAAGTGGAAAGAATCACACTCCAGTCAAACACCCTAAGGATTCATCCCCGACATACGAAGAAATGGAAGACATATCTTTTAGAGTGTCCAAGTTGGAAGATATGATTAAAGGAAATGCGAAAATGGATGACTTAGTTAAAGTGGAAAATAAGATGGCTAGTAAAGAGGATCTCAAAGGGATGGATATAAAATAAGATCTTCAAGACTTGAAGGAATTGATGAAGGATATAAAACTTAGCTTTATTCCTGATGTATCTACTCAAGAAGAGGATAAGGAGGAAAAATATGACTTATTCAAGTCATGTCTGGAGAAAATTGAAAAACAATTGGAGAGTAGGATGTTGGAGTCCTCAAAAGTTGACGATTCACTACAACATCATGGGTTCAATTCAGGTCCAAGGAACTAATTTATCGCCAAGATTGACATGAGAAAGTTTGATGGCAAGGAGCTAATCACATGGATTTTTCAGATGGAGCAATTCTTTGATCTACACTAGGTGCCCACTTTGCAAAAGGTAACTATTGCATCCTTATATCTAGAACCCGATCAATTTGTATGGTACCATTGGATTTGTGACTGTAAAAAGGACTCTATTATCTCTTTGTCTATATTCACAAAAGAATTGATTGCACATTATGGGGATATAAATAACAACACCTTCTTTAGCCAGTTGGTAAATATCAAGCAAAAAGGTCCAATTACAGAGCACATCAAGCAAATTCAGCAGCTAAGTCTCAAAGTGAAGAATATTTCAAAAGATAATTTGTTAGATCTTTTTATTAGAACCTTGAAGGATAAGATTCAGCATGAGGTTTGTCTCTTTGAACCATTATCTCTAGAAAATGATTTCATAATGGAAAGGAAGGTTAAAAGTAAAAGTATGGCGATGCCTACTAGAAATATCACTTCCAACACATACAAAGGGAATGATGTTCCTCTAACCAACCTTAGAGGTTGACACCTCAACAACTAGAGGAAAGAATCACGAAAGGCCTATGCTTTATTGTGACAACAACTACAGTAAGGGACACAAGTTTGGAGAAAAACAACTCTTATACATAGAATGTGACGAGGAAGAACAAAAAAAGCAGGAACCATGACACGAGGATGAACTATAAGTGATTACTCCCAGCATATCTTGTCACGCTTTGGCTGGAATTAACACTCCTCAAACTCTCAAGATCGAAGGATATATAAAAAATAAAAAGGTAATATTGTTGATTGATTCAGGTAGTACTCATAATTTCATTCATTGTAAAGCAGCCAAAGATCTCAATTGCTTTGTATATCCAACACCATATTTCAAGTAATGATTGCGACGGAGGAACCATAAATTGTTTAGGGAAATGCCATAATATCAGTCTTACTATGGGGGAATATGTATTGAATAGTCCCATGATTGCTATCCCAATAGGAGGTGTTGATGTTGGATTAGGAGTTCATTGGTTACAATCATTGGGAACAATGCCTTTTAATTTTCATAAGCTTTTCCTGAAAATTTCGTGGGAAGGAAAAGAAATTGTGTTAAATGGTATCACAGGGAAACCAAGCAAGGTGATCAGCTCTTATGGCATGACGACATTGTTAAAGAAAGGAAAACAAGGTGTAAATACACAATTATACTCACTGTATGTTCAAACATGTAAGGCTCCTATTTCGCCAGATATCCAAAGGGTCCTAAAAAATCCTTCCAAGGCATTTGAAGATATTCCAATAAGCCATCCACCTATTCAAGATTTGGACAATGCTATTAATTTAAATATGGGAAGCGTTCCTTCTATCATCAGACCTTACAAATACCCACCAAATACACCTATGGCCAAAAGAATTAAAAGGAGCATATGGTCGAAGCAGTGATAGGAAAATCTATAGTTCAAGCAGTGGGAGATCGCATAGAGCACCAACAAGCAGTTCTCCAAACCCCAACGATATCAAAAAACAAGACGAAACTATAGGAAGATCAACATCATTGTCAAAGGAGTTTTGAAGAAGCACAAATCATATGGGAACCTAACCAAATAATTGAAACAAGGACTAAACAACTACGAAATCAAGCTATTATTGAGTACCTCATCAAGTGGAAGAACTTACCAGCTCCAAATTCGACATAGGAAGATGATGCTTTCATACAAATGCATCCACAACTACCCAAGCATTGAGGACAATGCTTGTTTGAAGTGGAGGGGCATGTTAAGCCCTAAATGTTGGGCATTGTTCCCCCTATAGTATTGCACTTTACCCCCTATATGGTGGTGTATTACATATTATTGATGTAGGCTTGGGTCTATTAGTTGTTATTGTACACCTTTGTCTTCTATATATAGGAAGAATATATTTTCATTTAATCAAGCATTGTATATTGTCTTGTCTTGGGTACACAAGTACAATGTGTAACGAGATTCCTCCCTCGAAGAGGATTGTTATTTATCTATGTTCTTCATTATTAAGGTGTGGATTACTCTCTTTTGATCTATTTCTAATATTTGTATGTTATTTGTGGGACTTGGTTGCATAACACACACACACACACACACACACACACACATATACACACATCTATAGACATACATATGTACATATACATATACATATACATGTATACATATATATGTCTATATAGACATATTGACATGTATATGTACATATACATATACATATACATTTACATGTACATGTATGTACATATTTATATTTATATGTACATATAAATATAAATATGTATATATATATGTATACTATAACACCCCGCTTTTGACCCCAAGGGGGAGGGGAATGTGTGCCTCGATTTTGACCCCGTGGTATTGAATTGTACATGATGTATGTATTGTATTGAGATCATGGCATGGAGCTCAAGGCCAAGGCCTTGTAATTGATCTGGTGTTTTGTATAGGTGATCAAGGTTGATGCCTATGGTGATAGTGCTAAGTCAAACATAGTATATATTTGGATATATCATGTAAATATACAATTAATAAAATACCACAACTAGCTATGGGCCTGCAACGTGAAAGAGATGGGGGCATGATTCCACAAGGAATATAGTGGGGAGTTAGTCAAGCCCCCTAAGCCAATAGGTTGTGACTAGATGTCAATGGGGAAACCCATGAACCCTCGACTACTTTTTTGTCCTCTATCCTCAATCATTCATTTCTTCCAGAAGTTGGTTGAGGTAGTTAATGCCTTGGGTAGAGCAAGGCACGACAGTCTGATTGTGTGTCTAAGCAAGCCTGCACTTTGCAGAACCCGTATTCTTGCTTCTACAACAAGTAAAACCATGTGAATGCGTGCCAAGTCCATCATCGGGCTTTTACCTAAATGTTGTGGATCATTCTGATTATTCACCCCTAGAGACATGCAGGGTGGTGGTTCGACTGTATTGAGTCGTGGAAGTGTGGTTCTACAGTGTTTGTCTGAATGACATTGTGATATGCAAGTGAACCCTGTTTTCTCTGTGTGACAAAGTGTGTGAAATGTCGGTTGCTGTGTTACAACGTTCTAAGCTAGCAGAGTATTTCTTTGTGGTTCTATAATTACTATCCCTTGTTGAACCTTGGTGGTGGGATTACAATGTTATCCTAAACTACAGAGGGGTGTGAGACCTTGTTTCTCTATCTTACAGAGGGAAGCCTATGTGTTGTGTTTTCATTGGGGGATGATGTGATGTGCATCCCTGTTTTGGTTTGAATACCAAGGGGTGGAAGAGGCCCAAAATTGGCTGATAAACCTAGTGAAGAGAGGAACCTCACAAACATATCAAGAGGGGCTAGCAAAGCCATTATGCACACTCGGGAGAACACTAAAAGGGAAGGTATGGACTGAGGGAAATGTGGAGCAGTTAAGGGAATACTTCCTTGTATTGGGTGGTGTAGGTACTGGGGAGGCCATGCAAGATCTTGTGCAGGTGTCCATAGCTCTGTGGTTGAGCTCACCAGCTTAGCAAATCTACCTGTCCATTGTATTAATAGTTCAAGAAACCCAACTATAGGTTGGTTCGACTGTGTTTTGATGTGTGTGAGTCATTTCCTTAGTAGTCTGTGAAACCCAATTGTATATTGGCTTGGCGGGATAGTCTGTGAAACCCAACTAGGTGTTGGCTTGACTATGTGGAATATGATCTGGCTGTATGTGTGTTTTGATGTATGCTGACTTGGATGAGTAAGCCCAAGAAACCCATCTATTAGTTGGCTTGGGTGGATCTTAATGTGAGTGTTGGTTTGGCTAAGTAAGTCCTGGTAAAACCAACTATGTGCTAGTTAGGCTGAGTAAGACCTGATAAAACCAGTAGTATTTGGCTGGTATGCCTGCAGCCTGATAAGCCCAATAGTGTATTGGCTTGGATGGACAATCTAAGAAACCCAATTGTAGGTTTGCTGGATTGTATTTGATGTGTTATGGCTGTGTGTGAGTATGTTGTTCCCTAGTTCATTGTGGAAATCATGCCCAGTTTGGGGGTGGCAGTGATGTTGAGAGATTAATGAACACAACGGCCTATGGTTGGGTGGAACGTTGCAACGACATAGCTAGTTGCGGGACAACTCTATCATCAAAGATAAGTATTATCTGTTATGTTATTTCTGCAATGCATTTGCTTATGAATTGTTATGTTCATGTTGAATGCTTATTGATGACTAAGTAGAAGTTTACTTGTGTATATTTTCCTGCATTTGCATCTATATTTGCCTTGTATGTTTCAATGCATTTTTGCCTAAGTCCATGAATGCTGGAAGCCTCATCAAAGGGCCATAATATCTCTGATTTAGTGTTTCAGCCCCTTGGAATCCACCTCAGGAAGGTAGAAGGCAGAAACCAGAAAGAGTAGTTGAACATGGCAGAAATGTTGTCTTTCCGCACCCCGAGATCCACCCACGGGAAGCGGAGGGCATGAGCGAAAAGTGCAGAAAAGTTCTAAGGAAAAAGTAACATTCCGATTTCCGAATTTCAAGGTTGGAAAGTGGAAGTCGAAAGTGTAGGTAAGGTTAAGGTCGAAAGTTAAGTTTTCTGGTTCCCGAGTTCCGCACTAGAGGGCGAAAAGGAGGAATGTGGAAGGCGAAACCGTGGATAGAGTTTTTCGTCATTTAATAGTTTTCAGATTTCCGAGTTCCGAAGGTGAAAGGCAGAACCACGGTTGAAAAACTTCGTCGATTGCTATGTTTTCGACTTCCGAAGACGGAAAGCAGAAGTGCTGAAGGTAGGA
>LPNX010344778.1:286632-306160 GCA_001517045.1 Pseudotsuga menziesii | reverse complement strand
ACCTTCGTTTGTTACAAGTAAGTTCTTGCTACTTCCCTATTCCCTATTTGTGCTTTTATAATCAAATTGTCTGCAAGGTCATAGTACGTTGGTAACCCCCATACCTAGGTTATTAGGTGAATTCTTCATTACAACAAGGAGGCCATTGAACTACTCTGTCGAAAAGTTGTTTTCCCGACTTTCGAAGGGTGGAAAGCGCAAGTACGGGAGGCAGAAGGCGGAAGAGTGCTGAAATGATCCGTTCCACATTGAGTTCCCAATTTCAGGTTTATGAGGTTGGAATGTTGGAAAATGGAAGTGCGGAAGACGGAATTTGGACCATTCCCTACGTCAAAACCTTGAAGTTTCAGTTTTCGAGTTCCAGGCGAAAGATGAAATTTGGACCATTCCCTATGTCGAAACCTTGAAGTTTTAGTTTTTGAGTTCTAGGCGGAAGGTGATTAATGATCCCATCGCGTTTAGAGTTTCTGGCTACCGAGTTCCGCAGGGCGAAAGGCAGAGTGCGGGAAGGACAGGTATTGTGCGGAAAAGGTGTTTATGGTCACAGAAGGGATCTGTGGAGGGTAGAACGACTGTTATAGTGGTTTCTAAGCCTGAGGATGAAGGTTGAAGTGTGTGATAATGTCTATGCCTTGTGTTTCGAAGGAGAACAAAGGTTCTTGAAGTAAAAAAATTAATTATTCGCATAATGGGGTATGGGGACATTACATTGTGGTATCATAGCTATGGGTTTCAACATTCGGCGTGGATAGGACAGAATGAGAAATTAAAAGAGATAAGAGTACCCTCTGATACCAACATTGTATTCCACTACATTGTGGTATAAGAGTTGCTGGTTACAACACTAGGAACTAAATGGGCCAAGTTGAGCAGTTAAAATAAGAAAATAACACCTAGATTGTGGTTTAATAGAGCTGATGGTTGCAACATTGGGCCTAAACGGGTCAGGGTAATAAGTGGCAAAAGAGCAAACTACAACAAGACAGAGTATTATTTTAGCGACTAAATTCCCTTGGCAATGCTCGGTAAAGGGGCGAACTTCAACTCGACGCTAAACTTGATTTCATAAAGGATTTTGCGCCCAACAACTGCTGATAACGCACTTGCTAGTTCAACCAACGAAATCACTGTCAGCTGTTGATCTGCTTAAGGATCAACCTCGTTCATTGATCATAATATCCTTCGTGGCGATTGGGTTCGATTTCGCAACTCAACACCCTGTTTATCCTTCTCGTTCTTTCGTTTGAGAAATGAACCTTGACCGTAGAACTAGATTCTACCATGATCTCGACCGTTCATGCCTATAATAAATAGTTGGTAAGTGATTTTTGATTTTTGAAATTGTATAACAATGGTGTATGTTAACACGTTTTGCAAAGTCATAGTGCAGATTAAAAAAGTGGGTTTTTGGCTTGGCCAAGAGGACCTATAGCATGGATGATCCACATGATCCCTGTGGACACGAGGAAGATGCTATGGTGGAAGATTTTCAGGTTGAGAATACTGAAACAAAAGCCGGTGGGAAGAGAAAACAAGAGACTTCCCCAGATGTTGCAGCTACTATAAGGAACCTGAGGGTGGCATTGCAGAGTTGCAGAGAGGAAAATAAAAGGTTGATCAAGGCTCTTGAAGAAAAAAATCGGTTGACTACAAACATGCTACAGAGCTTGACAGACCTCCAAAGGAAGATAAACTCTGGGAATCAGACAACAAGGACAGCGGGGAGTAGGAGAAATTCCCATAAGAAGGATGTGGAGCTTGAACCAAGGAAGAAAGGTTTCAAACCTTCTCATTTTCGAAATCAACAAAGTAAACCATCACAAACTGTGTTTAAGCCACCCATAGTGATGGGGGGTAAACCAAGGAAACCACTCAAATGTTGGGGATGTGGAGGAAACCATCTAATTAAGTACTGTCCACATCAGAGTGGGAATGAAAGTCAAGTCCAAAACACCCAAGGAGCTGAAAGTGTGGGTCAGGAAGAAAGGACCATTCCTAGAATTTGTGCAGTGTTAGAGGACCGCAAGCAGATCATCAATCAACCGTGGTGGAAGTTGGGGGTGAGATTGCTGAGCAGACTGTTTCTGTTTTGATTGAACTTGGATCCACTCACATCTATATCACCCCTAGACTTGTGGAGATGTGCGCTTTGAAGAAATCAAATCATAGAAAATCATGGTTAGTTCAACTAGCCACTGGAACCAAGAGACAGGTTAGTGAAGTGGTAGAAAAATGGCCGTTGGTCAAGAATGGGCTTGTCACTTGTGCAGATCTAAATGTCACTTGTGTAGATCTAAATGTTCTGCCACTTGGTTCCTATGATATTCTCATTGGAATGGATTGGTTGGAATCTCACAGGGTTAAACTTGATTGTTACAATAAGACTTTTGAATGCATGGATGAAGAAGGAAACCTAAAGGATGTGAAAGGCAATCCAAAAGTGATCTCTAGTAGGAAGGCTTCAACAATGCTTCGGAAGAAGTTTTGTGGGAAAGGTTGCAGAGTGAATGCAACTCATATTTTGGAGGTAGTAGAGGATGATACTCCTAGGTTGGAGGGCTTTCATGTGCTGCAGGAATTCAGGGATGTTTTTCCTGATGAAATTCAAGGGATTCCTCCAAAGAGGGACATTGTTTTCACAATTGAACTTGTGCCAGGAGAAACACCATTGTCCGAGACACCTTATAGGATGAGCACACCAGAATTGCTTGAGCTGAAGATGTAGCTGCAAGAATTGTTGGAGAAGAAATACATCAGTCCAAGTGTGTCTCCTTGGGGAGTACCAGTTCTATTTATGAAAAAGAAAGATGGTACACTCTGGTTGGGTATTGATTACACGCAATCAAACAAAGTCACTGTGAAGAATAACTACCCTTTGCCTAGAATTGATGACCTCTTTGATCAAATGAGATGAGAAAAGGTGTTTTCCAAGATTGACTTAAGGTTTGGTTACCATAAGATAAGAATCACAGATGAAGATGTTCATAAGACAGCCTTCAGAACAAGGTATGGACCTTATGAGTTTGTAGTGGTACCATTTGGTTTCACAAATGCACCAACTACATTTATGTGCCTCATGAATAGTGTTTTTAGTAAGTATCTGGACAAGTTTGTTCTTGTTCTCCTTGATGACATTCTTATTTATTCTAAGAATGAGGAAGAACATGTGGAACAATTGAGGCTTACTTTGAAATTACTAAGGGAGCATAAACTGTATGCAAAGTTGAGAAGGGTGAGAGATGTAAGATATTTTATGAGACTTGAAGGATATTATGCATGTAAAGTTGAGTATATGTATAGGTTGAGGAGCCTTGCATGCGAACTTGTAGTTCCATGAGGAGGGGAACCTTGTATGTATGTACAATCGTATCAGAACTTCCTGAAGACTGTAGGTAGAATGACTTTAAGATAGCAGTATGGTTGTACCCAATGAAACCAAGGTAGGAGTCTACCATGTGCAAAGGCAAAACGCTATGAGAAGGCTCTCATGACTGAAATCTAACCTCTGAACATAATAGATTTTAAATTTCAGATTTCAAATTTTCCTATTGAATGCTATTAACTGTTTGGCGGATCTAAAATGGTGTCAAGATGACATGTTTTATGTGGATGTCCAAGTTTTGGGCAGTATGTGTAAGTAGGGGATAAGTGCTCCCACTTGCAAAAGCCAAACAATATGAGGATGGCCTCCTGGTTGCAAAAAAATGATTTCCTGTAGGAAGCAGAATTGTGAATCTAGATTTTGATTTGACTATCAATTTTATTGATCATTTGATATTTGGAAATTTATTTATGCATGAAATATATTTGAGAATCTACAATGAAATAATGACATCTCATGTGAACTGCATGCTTGTATGTAACGCGGGTGAGATGGTGAAAGTACGCCCTTGGGATACATAGTTACTCGAAAGGATGTGCTTGGGGTACATAGTTCTCAGAAGGATGTACTTGGGGTATATAGCTTCTCAGGAGGATGTGTTTGGGATAGATGGATCCTCTTGAAGGATGTACTTGGGTGCATAGCTTCTTCCCCCCAACCAGCTAGGCATCGATATGCATCACTAGGGACGCCCAGGGTGTAAGACATTCGACTAGATTTCTTTCTGCACCCATTCATGCTGCGTAAAAGGACTGTCACGAGAATGGGGGCTCCGTGAAGAGAATAACCGTTAGGTATTATGGTGTCTGGAAAGGAAGCGCCTAAGCTTGGTGAGCACTTGGAGGAGTTACTAGGTCCTTAAGCCATAGATGTCATTGAGAACCCAAGGGGTGTTAAGCTCTGAAGCGGGGGATGACCAGATCTCGGTTGAGAGATGCTATACGGATAAGTATTTGATTTACTTAGTGAATTTTTGTTGATTTTTGTAAATACACATATGCATATGATGCAACCATGATTTCGAAAATATTGTTAAAGATTGCATCCTATAGGAATGAATCTAACATGTGAGTTAATTCATTTTGCTGTCCGGAAAGGAAGTAGCTGAGCTTGGGGAGAACTTAGAGGAGGTGTTAGGCTCTGGAGCAGATCTGCTAGATCTCTATTGAGAAATATTTTCATAGGTGATCCAAAGCTTGCAAAAACACGGTTACCTTTCAATGCACACCTTAGAGAGCACATGAAGAGGTGGGTACGCTCAAAGGACTATATCGTAGAGAAGACGTACCATCCTTGTGTGGGGTGGGGGAGGTCTTGTGTGTGCCATGGTTATGTAAGAAAAAGACGGATACCCATGGAGCCAAAAGAAGATACCTATGCAGATAAGTATTTGGTTTACTTGGCAGCTACATGTTGATTTTATGTCAATATACATGTGCACTTGATTCATTTATGATTTTGAAAAATCTTGTGAATCTGACATGAGAATTGACTCATTGCTTGGGGCTGGAGCATAGGTATTGTCGATTTCCAGAGACATTGGAGATGTTCCAAGCTATGGAGAAGGATTCTCCAACACCAGAAAGAGACTGGTGGTATGGACTGATGCATGCAATCAAGGACTTGGAAGAGTTCCAAATCGTGCCATTAGACAAGTGAAGGTGCAGTGGAAGCACCACGATCCTAATGAGGCTACATGGGAGCTGGAGGATGCCATGCGATTGGAACCTCCAATTTAGTTAAATTTTACAGAGCACTGAGGGTAGTGCCAGTGTAGAATTTTGTTCACTTTTTGTAAAGCACTGAGGATAGTTATATTGAAGGGGGAGGGGAATGTAACACCCCGGTTTTGACCCCAAGGGGGAGGGGAATGTGTGCCCCGGTTTTGACCTCATGGTATTAAATTGTACATGATGTATATATTGTATTGAGATCATGGCATGGAGCTCAAGGCCAAGGCCTTGTCATTGATCTGGTGTTTTGTATAGGTGATCAAGGTTGATTCCTATGGTGATAGTGCTAAGTCAAGCACAATATATATTTGGATATATCGTGTAAATATACAATTAATAAAATACCACAACTAGCTATGGGCATGCGATGTGAAAGAGATGGGGGCATGATTCCATGACGTATAGGGTGGGGAGTTAGTTAAACCCCATGAGCTAATAGGGTGTGACCAGATGTTAATGGGGAAACCCATGAACCCTCAACTACCTTTTTGTCCTCTGTCCTCAATCATTCATTTCTTCCAGAAGTTGGTTGAGGCAGTTAATGCCTTGGGTAGAGCAAGGCATGGAAGTTTGATTGTGTGTCTGAGCAAGCCTGCAAGTCTGCAGAACCCATATTCTTACTTCTGCAGCAAGTAAAACCACGTGATTGCATGCCCAGTCCATCATTGATCTTTTACCTAAACGTTGCGAATCATTCTGATTATTCACGATGGATCTAGAGACGCACAGGGTGGTGGTTCGATTTTCCTGAGTCGCGATAGTGTGGTTCCGCAGTGTTTGTCTGAATGACATTGTGATATGCAAGCAAACCATATTTTATCTGTGTGACAGAGTGTGTGAAACCCCAATTGCTGTGTTACATCGTTATGAGCTAGCAGAGTATTGCTATGCAGTTCTATAAGTACCCCCCCTTGTTGAACCTTGGTGGTGGGATTACAATGTTATCCTAAACTACAGAGGGATGTGAGACCCTGCTTCTATGTGTTACATAGGGAAGCTTGTGTGCTATGTTTTCCTTGGGGGACGTTGTTATGTGCATCCCTATTTTGGTTTGAAGACCAAGGAGTGGAAGAGGCCCAAAATAGGCTGATAAACCTAGTGAAGAGAGGAACCTCACATACATATTAAGAGGGGTTGGGAAATCCTTTCTGCACACTCGGGAGAACACTGGAAGGTAAGGTATGGGCTGAGGGAACTGTGGAGTAGTGAAGAGAATACTTTCTTGTGTTTGGTGGTGTAGGTACTCGGGAGGCCAAGCCAGATCTTGTGTAGGTGTCCATTGCTCTTTGGTTGAGCTCACTAGCTTAGAAATTCTACCTATCCATTTCCTTATCAGTACGAGAAACCCAACTGTAGGTTGGTTCGACTGTGTTTTGATGTGTGTGAGTCATTGACTTAGTAGCCTGTGAAACCCAATTGTATATTGGCTTGCCGGGACAGTCTATGAAACCCAACTGTGTGGGATATGATCTGGTTGTATGTGTGTTTTGATGTATGTTGACTTGGTTGAGTAAGCCCAAGAAACCCATATGGTAGTTGGCTTGGGTGGATCTTAATGTGAGTGTTGGTTTGGCTGAGTAAGTCCTAGTAAAACCAACTATGTGCTGGTTAGGCTGAGTAAGTCCTGATAAACCCAGTAGTATTTGGCTTGTATGCCTGCAGCCTGATAAGCCCAATAGTGTATTGGATTGCCTAGACAGTATGAGAAATCCAACTGTAGGTTTGCTGGACCGTGTTTGATGTATTCTGGCTGTGTGTGAGTCTGTTGTTCCCTAGTTCCTTGTGGAAATCATGCCCAACTTGGGGTGTGGCAGTGATGTTGAGAGATTAATCAACACACTGGCCTATGGTTGGGTGGAACGTTGCAACGACATAGCTAGTTGTGGGACAACTCTATCATCAAAGATAAGTACTCTCTCTTATGTTATTTCTGCAATGTATTTGCTTATGAATTGTTATGTTCATGTTGAATGCTTATTGATGACTAAGTAGAAGTTTACTTGTGTATATTTTCCTGCGTTTTCATTTATATTTTCTTTGTATGTATCAATGCATTTTTGCCTAAGTCCATGAAGGCTGGAAGCCTGATCAAAGGGTCAGAATATCTATGATTTAGTGTTTCTGCCCCTTGGAATCTGCCTAAGGAAGGCGGAAGGAAGAAACCGGAAAGAGCAGTTGAACAGGGCAGAAATGTTGTGTTTCCGCACCCCGAGATCCGCCTGCGGGAGGCAGAGGGTGGGAGTGGAAAAGTGCAGAAAAGTTATAAGGAAAAAGTAACTTTCCGATTTCTGAAGTTCGAGTTCGGAAAGCAGAATTCAGAAGTGCAGGAAAGGCTAAGGTATAAATTAAAGTTTTCTGGTTCCATAGTTCTGCACTAGAGGGCAGAAAGGTGAAATGTGAAAGGTGAAATCATGGATAGAATTTTCCACCATTTAATAGTTTTCCAACTTTCAAGTTCCGAAGGCGGAAGGCAGAACCGCGGTTGAAGAAATTTGTCGATTGCTATGTTTCTAACTTCTGAGTTCCGAAGGCCAAAAGCAGAAGTGCGGAAGGCAGAAGGCGGAAGGCCTGTTGTAATCACACAGATCACACAAGGTTACCAATAATACACATATAGAAACATATATTCATAAAAATACAAGAGACAATAACAGATTATATTAGTGAATCACATGAGGGTCCATACATACACAGAACTGAACCAAGTTCTTATATGGCTGAACAACCTATTATATATGATTACAAAATAGTTAGGAATAACTACTTGTTGGTTCAGTCAACCAAAATGACCTTTGGAGGCCAACCTATTCTCCGATTAGTTGGTTAACTCTTCCAGTCGACTCACCGACTAGCTCCTCCAACATCTCACCCAAGAACAAATTCTTTCTTCGTCTCGAAGAAACAAGGGAGGTAACAAGACTCTATCTGAAGTAGCTTTCTTCCCTTTGTTCTGTCTTCATGGGCTGTGCAGTCGAATAGATGGTCTTTTCTGTACACATACTTCAACTATGGCTTCTGTTGTAATGGCCAATTGGTGTTGAAATTCTACCCAATTGCGGAGAGCTCTCTGGATGTCTATGGTCAAGGTTGTAATGCTGGATAGGGTCGACATTTTCTCATGAATTGAAATATTTATAATATTATTCATGTCGGGCCTAAAAATTGGGCTCTTTCATCTGCTGTGTCCATCATCCTTTTCATTTGTGGATAGATTGTGTCCAGTTTGTCGATGCTGGGAAGAGCCTGGTTCACTCACTTATGAGCTTGTTTCTCTAGCTTCATTAGCTTCGCTGTTTCCAATACAGTCTGATCTTGTATTGTGCTCTTCATTGCTTCTTCAAGACCCCTTTTCTTTTCTAGTGTCCTCATATGTTCGTGGGTTTCTCGAGCTTGCTGAAATACCCGACCACAGTGGGTGTACCAACTGCGTAGTACTTCTTCTATAGTAGGTGACTCCTCTAGATGTTCTTGCAGTACCTTGTGTGCTTCTAAAAATGTTGTGTACTACTGTCTTAATAACATAGATGTTTCTTCTTTTTGCTCCTCTTTCCTGGCATGTAGTTGTGCCTAAAGGTTTGACACGACACTTTCCAGCAGCTGGTAAGCTCTCTCTAGTGGTTTTTCCATGTCGGTCTCATTTGCTCCTAGTAAAACTGTATGAGTCAAATTTATGCATTTGGTCAAGAATTCGACTTGTTCTTCTTTAATTTTGTCTACCTGTTCTTTTCTGCTTTGATTTCTTGTTGTATCCTCCTTAGTGAGTGCTCCCAATAGCTGTTCCAGTTCTCCATCTCTAAGTTTTGGTGTGTCGACTGCAGTAGTCAACCCTAGTTGATGAAGGTGGATAACTGTCGGTGCCTGTTGTGTTTGCTGTTGTTCTTTTTTCTTCTTTTCTTTTCTTTTGTTATGTTTGGAATGATGGACCACTACTGATCCTGTAGATACTGATGTTCGATGTTGTTGCTGTGTTTGGTGCTCTTCAGTAGGCAGATTCTCTGTTGACTAGACTTTTGTTGTGGCAGGGTTAACTTGCTGACTTATATGGGTGGGACTTGTGTTTGTTTGTGCTTCCAATGGTGGTGAGGATGGTGGTTCTGGATTATGAGGCGACTCTGGTGCTGGTTGTGGCGATGATGGGTTTGGGTTTGGTGGAGGTTCTAAAGTTGGTGGTGGTGATGGAGATGGTGAGTGATATGGGGTCACTAGAGTGGTTGGAATTCCTTCTGTCGATATAGGATCTTCTACTTCTGGTTGTGGGTCGGTAGGTTCATCGAATTCGACAGAGTCAAAGAGGTTGTTGATGGTTTGGCCAATTTCTAGTCGATCACCTTGATCATCGTCCTCTATGTCTCCGACTGGTTCATTGGCTGGTGTGAAGGATGAAGTCCGTGCTGCAACAAGCTGAAATGACTTGTTGGGATTTCTAAGAAATGTTGATTGAATGATTCCCATAACTTTTGGTGTTTGTTGTTGTGGTGGTCCGAGTTGGGTGAGGAGTCGATGTGCTGAACTTGACTTAGTAAGTGTATATGTGGTGTTGATTTCTTAAGCTTTAAGAAATATGTCGGGTAGCTTATTGATGAACTGCTGTAGATCGACATCTTTTGTCCACTTTCTCCTTAAGTGTTTCCGACATTGCACTTTTGCACAAGTTGGTAGGACTGATGTTGGTCGACATTGGCATATTTTCCTGTATCATTTGAGTTGGAGATGGGGGTGGGGGAGTTGAAACTAAATCAATAGCTTCGACTGTAGGAGGGTTTGTAATTTTTACCTTTTTAGATTTGGCTTACCTTGCCTCTTCTTCAAAAAACCGTTTGAACTGTTCCTCGACAAAGACTTTATTTTTGGCAGCGTCTATCAAGATGTCAGTTGCTCTAGCATGTAATTCGTCCATGTAATTCGTCCTCATTCTTTGAGCTCTCTTGGAGGATAAGCTTGCACTTCCATTTTCCTTTTGTTGGACTCTCTAGGATTTTTCGTGACTTGGCAATTTCTGTAGCTATTTGTCGGATGTTCTTCTTTGCCAGCTGATATTATGGTTTCTCTGTCTCTGTTTCTTCCTCCTCCTTCTGCTGTTGAGTAGGGACCATGGTGTTTTGTTCTGTCGGTACCATGGCTTGTTGTTTTGTTGGTGCATTTTCAACTTGAAGGGGATTTTGCTCCAGTGTTGGGCTGTCTTCCGAAGTAAAGGTACTAATATGAAGGTGAACTTCATAGTCTTCTTCTTTCTCCTGTTCGGTCAAAGGTTCGACAATAGAGTGGTTAATCTCTTTTGCAGCCTCTGGTATAGTTATTTTGGTTTTGGTCTGTCTGGTTAGTTCTGTAAAAATATCCTCGACTGTTGGATAATAGTTGAGTGGATTTGCTTTTGCTGTGGAACCTTGCGCAATTCATACTGCAGTGTGGTTGAGTTCCAACTGGATATGTGCTGTAGGGGGCAGACATCTTTGGATGTTTTGAGGCACCCTCCATCTAGCTATTTTAATTTTAAGATTTTGAAACCAGTGTTCTAAGAACACTTTGCCTTCTTCTTGTTCCTGTGGGGTTCTATCCATTGAGAAAGGCTTGAAAAGCCACATATGAAACCTGGTCAGCTCTAGGAATCCTCGATGCCCGACTTGACATAGGTGATACATCGCTAACCATATTAATAGTGATGGGAATATGATTATTGCACCTGGTTCCTTGCACTTATCACAGATATATTTGAGAATGTCAGCCATGTATTGAGCCCAACAATATACTTTCCCTGATTCTTCTATTCAGTCAATAGCTTCCAGCATGTCGAGTTTCAAATCGCAACCTCATCCTGTGACCGTCAGGCCTGTGGATACAATTTTGGCCACTATTTTGGGTGTAGTGGCTTTAATTTGTCTGAAAATCAACCCTTTTGAATTTTTCCCTGTCGGTGTTTGTGTTAGTCTTTTGACCAACCCTTCTTTGATACCTATAGGAACAGGGTCAACTTTGTTGGAAATCCCAGTAAGTTTGTAGATGGTTTCGACTGATATTTCCACTGGTCTATCAAAGTAGAGCTTCCCATTGTGGTACCGACTAATGATGAATTTGGTAATATTTTCTTTTGTCCCTCCAAAACTCACCATGAGGGGTGCATTCATATAATTCAAAATGGTTCTATTGTTGATTTTTTCCCCTTCCTATGTCATTCTTGAGTTACCCTTGTAAGCCCATTTTTTGATTTCTCCCCAGTGACGTGCCCATGAAACTTCCTGCACTTTTACGTTTTTAATGTTTTGCAGCTATTTCACTAGTGGGCTTACAACGGATTCCAACTCTTTTGCTTTGGTTGTCATGGATCTAGTTTGTTTTGGGGCCATTTCGTCCGTTTCTTGTTCGGCTTTCTTTGTAGTTAATTTGCTCATGGAAGTTTGGTAATTCTGTCGCTCTAGATCTTGGTAAAATGGTATGAAGTCTTCGTCCAACGTAGTATTTATAGGTGGAGTGGGCGACAATCTTGTTGATGGTGCTATTAATGGTGGATTTGATGGTAAATGACGCTCTATTGAAGGCTCTTTTAATGTGTTCTGGTTTTGGCGCTGCGTTTGACCGTAGTCATGATGGGTTGATTGGACCTTTTGATCCTCTTGTTGATGTCAATGATATGGTTGATATGCGGTATGTCGATGGTGAACATGTTGATTATTGTCGAATGGTGGTCTACTACGTCTGTCGAGATTTCCTATCATTTTGGTTTTTTTTATTCTTTTGGATTTTAGGTTTTTGCTTTTTTTAGTTTTTATAGTTTTCGTTAGCAGTTATAAAACCGTTTCTCTTTTAATTTTAATTAATTAATTTATATTTTTTTTTTCAAAATTTTCAGTTTTGATACTGCTTTAGTCAGGCACCGTTTACCAGTTTCCAAAATGCTGTGCCTTGTAACATTCCTAGTCGGACTGAGCCATTGGCATTGATTTCTTCGACAATATAGGGTCCCATTCACTCTATGTGGAGTTTCTTTGGTTTTCCTTTCACCTGACTATTATAGAGTAGTGTAAGGTTTCCGACCAACAAGTTCTTGTTTTTAATGTTTTGGTCGTGCCAAGCCTTCTGTTGTTGTTTCTGAATTTCTTGGTGTTATGTAGCAATGAGTCGGTGCTCTTCTAGTTTGGCTAATTGCATTAGTTGGTCCTTCCTTGCTTGCATGACATTAATATGAAGGATGTCGGCTATTACTGGTGTCTATTGTCAGAAGTGTAAAGGGACGACTGCTTCCTAGACATATACTGATTGAAAAGGTGTTTGGTTTGTTGAGCGTTTATATGCTGTTCTGTATGCCCATAGTACTGGAGGAATTTTATCGTCCTAGTCGTCTTTGTCGATGTTGCAGATTTTTGTTAGACCTCTTGTTAGTGTTTTGTTGAATGCTTCTATCGCCACATTCGACTGAGGATGATAGGGTGTGCTTTGTCGGTGGTCAATTTTGAATTGTTCTGTTAGTGTTGCAATGGTTTTATTGATGAGGTGTGAACCTTGGCCACTGAATAGGGTTAGTGGGAAACCACACCTAGTAAATATATTTTCATATATGAATTTAGTAACTACCTCACTAGAGCAGGATTCAACAGGTTCATCTTCTGCCCATTTAGTTACATACTCTACTGCTATTAAGATGTACCTTGCACCTATTCTTTTTGCTGGGACTGGAAATGGAACTTTATAGGTCCATTTCTAGTCCCAGCAAAAATTTGATAGCCCAGATTTTGAATGTTAAGCTTGGGTTTATGGATATCAAGGGAATCTCTGTGCTAGGTAAAGGTCGACCTAGACGTTGGCAGCGATCACATTTGCTAACAAACTTCTTACAGTCTTTGTAAAGTGTTGGCCACCACAGTCCTGATTGTTGGATTTTCCTGGTAGTTGTATCCGATTGAAAATGTCCTCCCGCTAGTCCATGTGCTTCATACATAATGTTTTCTCGTTCATGCTCTAAAACACATCGACGGATTACTTCGTCCAAACCCATTTTGTACAGAAATCCGTTGATTAGACTATATGGAGCAGCTTTCATGGCTAGAATTTGTTTCTTCTTAGTGTTCATGCCTTCACGTGCTTGGCCATTCTCAGAAATTGTGCTATCTCCTCTAATTCCACAGGAATAGCTTCTATTCGGAATAGGTGTGCATCCGACATATCATATTTGACTCCTGTCGGTTCCTCTCCTGTGTCGATCCTCGACAAATGGTCGGGCTCGACATTTAGTTTTCCTGGCTGAACGACGACTTCAAATTTGAATTCTTGGAACAGTAACAACCATTGACAGATTCTTCCATGGCGTAGAGGCTTGTTTACCATATATTTAAGTGCTTGATGGTCAGTGTAGAATATAAAAGGGTTAGCCAATAGGTAGTGTCAATGCTTTTGGAGTGCAAAGACCATCCCTAGCGCCTCCCTTTCTGTTGTTGAGTAGTTGCGTTCTACCTTATTTAATTTTCTACTACTGTATATGATTGGACAGTCCATTTCATCTTCACCAGGCTATGTCAAAATCACACCTATTGCTAGGCCTGAAGCATCAATATGTACATGGAATTTTGATCGACCAATTTGGGAATCTGAGAATGGGTGCTTTGACTAATTTTCTTTTTAATGTGTCGAATGATGTATCACATTCTTCCGTCCAGTCAAACTCATGATCTTCTCTTAACAATTATTCCAATGGGATGTCATATCTGAGTAGTGTCGAATAAATTTTCTATAATATCTTGTATGACCTAACAATACTCTGACCTGTTTTGGATTCACCGGTGGTTTTAAGTCGAGAATTATTTGTATTTTTGCAAAATCGACTTTGATGCCTTCCTTGCAGACAATGTTCCCTAGTAAGATTCCTATAGGGGTTAAGAAGACACATTTTTTTATATTGAGAGATAACTGAATTTGTAGACATCGTTCCAACATAAGCCTTAACCATTTGCAATGGTCTTTTAGCATGGAATAGATCGTCCAGTTGTCAAAGTATACTGCGATCGTTTTATAAATGTATTCTTGAAATGTTTTGACGACTATTCTCGAAAACACTGCAGGTGCATTCTTAAGACCGAATGGCATCACTCTATAAGGAAATGATTCAAATTCACAGACAAATGTTGTATTTTTTTGGTCTTCTTTGGCTATTGGTACTTGATTATACCCTAAAAATCAATCTGTGAATGAATAACATTCATGACCTGCGACTTCATTTAGGATTTCGTCAACGTATGGGGTCGAAAATGGATCTGTTATAGTGACCTTATTTAATTCACGGAAATCGACACAAATTCTTAACTTTGTTGGGTCGTGCTTTTTCGGTTGGACGACCATTTGGCTTTCCCATTCTGATTGGTCGATGGGGTGAATAATTCCAGCTGTGAGCATATTGTCGATCTCCTTATATTTGTGAACTAACTGGTAGGGTCTTTTCTTGATGGGTCTGGCTTTAGGTTTGATGTCGATATTCATCTCGCCCATTTCTTTTACTAACCCTTTTAGGTATTTGTAGTCTCAAGCAAATACATCCTGAAATTCTTTTAATAAGTTGACAATTTCTGTTGTTTGCTTTTCGCTCCAATAATAGTTGATTCTTGTCATTTTCGGTCTGTTATCATTAGATATGTCGATTTCTATGGTTTTAACTTTTGTGTCCATCCACTATGGTGCCTTGCTTTCATTAATTTGTCGACTACCTTCTTTGAACTGTGAAAATGTCGCTGGAAAGTCTGCTGCCGTCATCCGGTCGGTATCGTTTTTGTCGGTCGATTCAATTTTGAGTATCATTATGACTGGTTTGACCATTTCCGGGTTATCAAATTTTCACTGAAATATTTTCCTCTACATGTGTTCATTTTCTAATCGGAGCCACGTCGACTGTGGTATTTTGTTTGATCGAATGTTATGGCATGCTGCATTTGGTCAACTCTTCTATGTTGATTTGTTAGTAGTCATATGTATAAATGTTTTTATTTGTTTCGTAGCCATGACTAATTTTTCGTCTTCTAGTATAAAGTTAAAGCCCTTAATAAAATTTTCTCTAAGTTCATTCCATAGGAATGTTTCACGTCGTGCTTCTGCCATTTAATACCATTTATTTGTTAGATCATCCAATGTTGAGGGAAATAAGCATGGCCATATACGCTCGTGTTTGTAACCAAGTCTTCTCCATTCTTTTTTCAGAAGTTCTTATGTGGTTTTCTGGATCTTGTCCTTGTGTGAAGACAGGTATTTGTGCCTGTTTAGTTAGCTTCCTATCTCCAAACCTTTCTACGAAGAAAGTCGAAGCTGTTGTCCATGTTTGTAATCTCAACTGATGGGTGTCCCACCATCGAGCATCTTGTCTTGTAAACATTTCTACCAGGCTTTGGAGTCGACCATGTTCACCTAGGTTCTTAGAGACTTGTTCTATATGGAGAGCTAGTGATTCTCTCTCTTTATATCGAAGATTTTGTTTATTATCTATGTTTATTGGTGCTAATCAGGGATATTCCCTTATTTTCTTTCCAAATATTTTAGGAATAATCGATGTAGAGAAGCATTGTCGAGTTGGTTTCTTCTGGATAGCCTGAATAGTCCAACAACCCCTTGCTTGTGTTTCATAGTTTTCAATTTCTCAATCATACAATTATGCATCCGAATTATATCCAACTGAATCCTGGTTTCCTAGATGAAGTTCACCATAACTATTAGGTTCAGTATAATCTTCATCATTTTGAATCTGATAGAGTTGTTGAACATCGAATTCCTCCTCTATAGGCTCAGTCCAAGGTTCTCCTTGTGAAGGAAAAATGGGGACAATAAATTTCTGTCCGTTCCCTTTTAGTTTTATTCTTTCCTTGTCCAACGAGATAAATGCCTTCATTTTTCAACCCCATGGATGTCCTACCAAGGTTGGGAAGGAACTGGATCCTTCCTTAGGGTTGACGATTTCGAAATCGACTTTTTTCGAAATGCCTTTTATCGTTGTATCGACATTCCTCCAAACCCCAATGGGTTCGATAAATCCTTGGTCGGCTAACTTTAAGTATATGCCTGATTCATTCAGTCGAGGCCTACCCAACTGTTCCCATGTATCCCACGTCATAATGTTTACTTGGGATCCAATGTCTAAAACGACTTGTCGAACGTGGTATCCTTCGATTTCAAGATCGATAAGTGGATCAACATCATTCTTATCCTTTTGATTATGATTGCATATACTCTTAGTTTGTTTATCTGTATCATTTGTGTTCTTAATATTGTACAATAGATTAATGAATTGTGCTACCGACTGATCTTTATGTATTAAGTTCAATAGTTCATGACGTGTGTTTTGTTGATTGTCATCGACAACTTCTTGTCTAGCGAATTCTCGAAACATGTTTGATGCATCGTTATACAATTGTTTTTGCTTTGTAGGGTTAGGATATTCATTTTTGTCTTTAATTTTTCTTATTCTTGGATTGTCACCTCCAATTTTAGTTCCTTGTCTAGTTACCATGTGTAGATTGTTTGTGCGAACTACATCACATTTTTGAACACAAGACAAGACATTAACATTTTTCTTTTTATTAATTTTGTCAAGTATGGTGGGACAATCTTCCAATGAGTGATCACCCACACCATAACTAGTACAAAATTTTAGGTTGGTTCTGTCTTTATATGGATAGTCCGCATACCGATGTCCTTCTTTATAGCATGTAAAACATTTGATTGGTCGTCGTGGTCGATTGTCACGATTTCCAGAGAATGATCCTAGACCTCTAATTCCTCCATGACGGTTTTCGAACCGGCGCTCGTATCTATGGCCTTCATATTTTCGATTGCTTCGTTTGTTTTGTTAATTGTTCCTTGGGATATTATCATATTCTCGGCCACTGCATTTGTTTGGTAAACTGCCTGATAGTTTTGTCAGGTTTTTAGGTTCAAGTGGCAGTCGGCTGTTGCATGACTCTTAACTTCATAAACCGCACACCATGAAGCTTTTCCATTCTTCATGTTGTGTGGGAAATCCTTCGTCGTATGGTCTCCATGCTCTTAACAGATATCGTAGAAACATTTTGTTTGAACAAGATGGAAATCTTGTCGACTTACGTCCTGTCAACAATTATCCTTAGTATGGCCGGCTATAGAGCATTTCGTGCACTAGATCTCCTGACCTTTGACGTTCAGTTCTCTTAAGGATTTATGCATGATTTCCAACTATTCTTCAATTCGTGCATCGACAACAGGGTATGTTGGGTAGTCCTCATCCATCTTGACTTGCAGATATTTTGTCAGTGCTTCTTCATACATTTTGAATGTCTCCAGACTTATATGTCATCGGATCCTTTGGGAGAGCCCCGCAAGAAACCATTGAATCAATAATTGTTCATTAATAACATTGTCTATTTGGGTCAAGAGGTATTTCCATCTTTTGTCATAGTCCCAGACGGTTTCTACTGGTTTCTGAACTATAGACTTAAGTTTTTTCACTGCCAGATGCTTCGCATCTGGTGTTTTGAAGAAGGATAGAAATTGTTGTTTAATCTATGCTTTAGATGTGTTAGGTGTCCTTTCGGTATAGGTCATATACCAAGTTAATTCTCTCTTTTGTAGGGCACCTGTGAACTGTGCCATTTGTCTATCTTCATTAGTAACTTGATTAGCCTCTCACGTTGACTCGCAGATGGACCAATGTCGCCTGGTATCTTTGTCGCCCTCATAGAGTGGAATGTGTGCTAAGCCGTGCCCGATGTCGGTGTTGGCTTCTCCTTCAAGCGGTGGCGGTGGTGAGGGTGGTGGGATATTCTGTGTAACTCTCTGTCCACATCTAGTGTTGACGAAACTTTCTTTTTCGTTAGATGTTTTGGTTGTTGGTTCTGTTTCGACAACCTATCGGTCAGTTTCAACTTCTTCGATCTATGTCTAACTACAGTGTGCTTAAATCTGACTGGTATGTGTTTTGTAAAGTTGTGTTTCGCAGGGGGGTGCTCCTTCATGTCCAGGGTAGAGTAAGTGGATGCTTCGATTGGAAGGGTACACCTGAAGTGTAACCCAATTTCCTTCCTCTCATAGACAGATCACTAAATGATTGTCATCATTTACTTCGTCATCTAGTCAGCTCCATATATCGAACTCACCAACTCTTAGTCTCAGGTCCTCCTCAACAAAGGCTTGCATTCGGGTACTCGAATTTATCGGAGACAAAGGTCTTACCTCCAGTGGTATTTCCAGTTGGAGAGCTTCTCGCTGCTTTATCCACAAATATTCCTCCATTGGTGACACCTCTTCATCTATGCCTTCTTCCTGTTGGTCATGACCCGACTGCCGTGGATTTTCCTCATGTTCTGTCACCCTGAAAAACCATTCTTCTTTGGAGCGTTATATCTTTCTCTCGTATCTCTTCCCTTCTTCTTTGCCTCTTCTCCCTTTCTATCTTTTGTAGGTTCGATGTACCTTTGTGAGTCACTATCCGCTCAATTTCCTTCTTAGGTCGACTTTTCATTGCTGGTGATGGTATTTTCTCAGTTCGACTAGAATCCCTCTACTCTTCCTCGACACATGGCCAACTACCCCCCCATAGCCTACCCAATGCTTTAGTAAGCCTGGATAGTTCCATTTACTTATTCAGGAAGTACTCCCACTCCCTTTCTACAATAATTTCTTCCCACACTTTCTGCTTTTCTACCTAGTTAGTATTTGATGGCGGTTCGATGAGTAATGGACGAGGTTCGACTATATGGCCTACTCCTCCGTCGATTAGAAATTTGAACAAATGGGTCGGTAGTGAACAAAGAAATTGCTCAGTGAAGTTGGTATAGAATCTTTTTTCAAAACTTTCAACTGAAACTCTCTCCTCTACTGCTTGTTCTTCACATAATTCGTCTGCAATTTGATCAAACCACTCTGATAGGTTTGTTTGTCCTCCTCAGATCAGTTTCTGAAGCAACTCTTGATCTTTAATTGCTTTTGGCTTCATCTAATAGTTTTTTCAACAACTGGGGCACCGATTCTACAGATTTCTCATGTGTTTCAGTGAAGAATTTCTCCTTCGCCTGAGCAATGGTCAGTCTTTTTCTTCTAGCGTAATTCTGCAGATAGTTTCTGATCTTACGCTCCCACCAATTCTTAATCTCTTACTCTGATATCATCTATGTATGGTCGAGTCATCCGTATATGTACTACCGACAACAAAACCAATTTTGTAATCACACAGATCACATAGGTTACCAATAATACACATATAGAAACATATATTCATATAGATATAAGACATAAGAACAGATGATAGAATAACATATTATATTAGTGAATCACACGAGGGTCCTATTGGTAGTCAGCAACAACCCCTTCATTCTTTGTTGAGATGAAAATGATCAGCTCTCTTTTATGATTTACCTTTTTAAGATTATAAAAGAGTGCCATCAGAATATTTGATTTTGAAGGTACTCTCAATTCT
>LPNX010344778.1:275207-286489 GCA_001517045.1 Pseudotsuga menziesii | reverse complement strand
TATGGTTTGAGTGTTAAGAAGTGATCGTTAGTTAGTTGCATTTTAGAAATCTTAAGAACATTAAAGATTAGTATTATAACTCTACATCATCATGTTAATGAACACGGCTGCCTTCCACATGTAATCTAGGGTGATTATCAATTGACAGTTTTAATGAGGATTCGTGATTCATATGGCTAATAGACAAACATCTGTTACAAGGGTCGCTGCATGAAGATTGAATTCGTATTGGTATTTAGTTAACACCTATCAATTTAATTGACAGATGTGGGTGTAATAATGAAATCGTATCAGTAGAGTTTGATTTCATATGTGACTCATAACCATTCTCATTCATGATGATGTATGAGCTCATCATTCCAGACTGAGTGTCATTAATGTCTTGATTTATAATCCATGAATCGAATGATTTCTGATATGAAGTATTAGTTGAGAATTTCAGTTAGTCGTGGCTAGTCTTTCATTTATCATAGCGAAAGCACTGGCTGTTGTGCTCATCATCTCCAGATTTGGTTAATATGGCCAAAATTGGGGTTCTTGTTTCTGTCACGTATGAAGCAACTGAGGATTTGACATTTCCCGTAAGGCCTTATACTTGGGTTCCTATTCCTTCCATTTTCACGACTTCATTCATTTCAATCCATAACCAGAGTTGTAGTGAGGAAACTATGGCTCCTCTCAGCCGATTTGAAATTTCAGGACCCGAGCTTGTTGAAGCCGATGAGAAAGCTGCTCTGTTATTCAAAAAGATTGGATGGGGTTAGTTTTTCATATGTTTTAGTGGCCATAACATGGAGGTTACTAAACAATTTGCTATGAGTTTTAAGGAAAATGTAGCTCAGATTGGAGATTTCAAGTTTATCATTGATGAAGATAAGATTGCAGAAGCTATGAAGCTTCCTCAAACTGGAGAGCAATGGTTTAAGGGAGGGAAAGTGGATAAGAAGAAATGTCAGTCCTTACTGTTGCCCTTACCGGCCAATGCAAAGTTGAATATTGGGGTTTTGGTTAAAATTTTAAAGCCAGAATGGCAAGCATTTTATGAAATTCTTGTCAGGTATGTATCGTGTGATGGCCGATTCTCTCATTTGCATTATTATCATCCGCGGCTACTGTTAGCATTGAAAGGCTTTAAACTTAATCTTCCATTTTACCTATTGCAAAGTCTGAAGAAAATGGCACATTCGGTACAAACTACCATAGGTAATCCTGATAGGAGTTTGTTACATCATGGTCTAATTAAAATTTTAATCTAGCATCGGCTGTCTCTTAGCTGTAAATCTTGGGATGAGTTTTTAGTTGGATGTAAATTAGGGCCAACACAGTATTGGCCAAACCCTCCCCCTAAAACTCGTAGGAAGCATAAGGCTCCAGTGAAATTTGAAGTTGACAATGTTCATAAGGCTGAGACAAGGGAAAAAGAGCTTCAGGAAGCAAATCCACCTATAGGTACTTGTATTAGTAATGATGGAATTGTGAATGTAGCTCCCTGTTACGCTGAGACAACCATGGGCCAATCCCTATCTGATAAGTGCTTTAGTACACCTACAAAGGTGAAGGGCAGATTGGCCAAAAATGAAGATGTTGATGCTGTTAATTATGAAAACCCCTATGAGTTAGGTACTCCTCGAAAACATGGTGATGAGTCCATGCGAAAACTTGAACAATTAGCGTAGGTGTGTTGTGACAAAGGGGGTTTTGAACCAAAAGGTCTTGTGTTTGTTCGGACAAGAAGAATCACTAGAAGTATGAATACTACATCTACAACCTCTGTTCCTGCAGCCACTCAACAGAGTACTCAGCCAGTGATTGTCCATATTGAGGATGATGTTCCATCATTGGTTCCCGAAACCATGCATATGGATGAACCTATTCTCATAGAGAATAATCGTGAAAAAACGTTGGCTAATGACATTACGGAGTCAGGTAAGTTCGAAACTACCCCATCATGTATGGATGCTTATGGTTCGGGCCCCGAGCCATCTTTTATGAGCTTTCCATCACCTGATCAAGATATAGATGATCTTGATTCTTCTCAAGCAGATGATTCGTGTGATGATAAGGGGGAAGAAACTCTCCAACAGGTCCTTGACAAGGTATATGAGACTAAAATCGCAGAATTGAAAAATGAACTAAAAAATGTCAAGCAAACGCAGCCTTGAAAGGGGTGGAAAATAAGACATTCATGGTGGAGTTACTAAAATGGATTAATATATGGAAAGACATGAACATCAAGAAGAATCAATACAAGAAAGCAAAAAAATCAATGATAGACACAAACAAACACTTGCTTGAGCATGTAGATCGACAGAAGCTAGTAATCATCAGGCTCAAAGCCAAACTTTCTGAGGCCAGAAGAGTGATCAATTTACAAAGTAGAACTTGATGTTGTTTCTATTTTCAGTTATATGATTTATCTCTCTGTCGACAGGTAATAAAATCTTTTTAAGAGCATACCTGCAAAATGGTATATTTTGCAGGCATGCGTATAATTTATTGGTTTTATTGTTATTTCTGTTGAAACTAGGTTTTAATAATATTCTCATATTTGTTGAACAGGTGTATATGGTATCACTATCCTCTGCAGATACGGGACGTTTCGGATCATAGTTGGCAAACGTTGATGCTTCTTGAAGACTGGAATTTCAAAACAACCACGAATATGTCAGTTCCTTTAAATCAGGAGATGATACAGGCTAGTTGTTTTATTGACTATTTTTATCCTATAGTAATATTTGTGATAGGTGTCTTTTGAAGAGATTCGATGCACTTTCATAGGAATAGACCTCTTATGGTATTGAATACAGCATTTATGAAAAACTGAATTTCTCTGTCAAGGTAACTTATAGCAGAATGATTTATTGTGGATGGTTTAAATATTTTCATTTAGATCTTACTCATTTATCTTTCTGTTCATCATTATATTAATTGATAATTAATATAATATCCAAATTGCTCTCAGCTGGGATAGGATAGTTCAGTTGGTGTTATTTTAGTATAGTTTACATTTAACAGTTGTTAAATAGAATTTGGATAATTTTAGAATAATTATAATAGTTTTTTTTAAAATTTAGAATATTAAATACAAAATCCTATAAAAATCAAAGACTTTCATTAAGAAAGCAATTGGATGATAAGTTAGGTAGTAGAAAACTAATTTTAGGGTTTATTTAGATAGAAATAACAGATTTTTACTGAATTTTAGTTTCTCCTTAAGAGAAAAATTCAGTTGGTAGTAGGACCATAACGTGTGAGATTTTGTTATCTCAAACACACTGGGAGCTGCTTTAAGCTACTTGTGTGGGCTTAATCTCCTTAGTTGGCCTAGGTCAGAAAATCAGGCCAACAAATGGCGCTAGAAGGAGGGCCTAATAATGATTAATGGCAGGTGAAACTAATGATAAACTTTCAACTAGTCAACATCCTCCAGAAGTCAGTAGATCACCGTTTATAGAAATTGTTAGAAGCATCCTCGAACGTGATCATATCACATCTCCATTTACTCCTGAACAAAGTACTCAAACTTTAGAAGAATCACGACATATTCTTACAAGAGCATATGCTAATCAACTTGGTGTATCTCCAATAGATTATGGTCTACCTAGACAACAACGACGTAATCCGCAATTGAACAGAGTTACTCAAGATTTGGAAGAAGCTGATAGCACTCCACGTTATCAAATTAGAAGTCATCAGAGACAAACTACTCAAACAAACACTGCTAGAAGACTAACTTCAGTAGGCGGTTTTGATCGGCCACCTTCTCGTCCAGAATCACCACCCGATAGTCCAAGATCATCCAATTCAGGGAGTTCCTCAGGTTATGAGAGAAGTCCTATGGCAGGAAACATACCTGTGGGAGGAGGAGCTAATCCTCCACCTAATCCACAACTCCCTTTGTTGAGAACAACTACTGTACCTGTCCTTGGTATACAACATCCTTTGCCTAAACATTCAGATAAACTTCTTCCTAAGTTTAACCCAGATGATAAAGAACCTGCAGAGGTGGATGTAGATAAATTCATGTTAGCTTTTCAAACCATGAATGTTCAACATGAAGATGTGGTTTGTCGATTGTTTCCTCTAACTTTTGAAGGAAGAGCCTCTACTTGGTACTTTTCATTAGTACAGGGATCAATTTCAAATTGGGGTGAATTTAATAAAGTTTTTTTAGATAAATTTGGGGAAGATAAAACACCTGCTCTTTTAGCCCTGGAGTTGTCTCGGATTAAAATTAAGTCTAAAGAAAGGATTAAGGATTTTAACCAAAGGTTTCTTACATTAAAAAATAAAATTCCTATTGCTTCTCAACCACCCGAGGATATAATTATTGAAAATTATACTTCAGCTTTACCAAAATATTCTGGGATGTTTGTTAAGAGAGCTGGGAAAACAACGTTGGTAGAAACTTTTGAGGAAGCCATTAATGTCGAGAAGGATTCTATGTCCTATGAACCATATAGAAGTGGTAAATCTGATACTTTCCCTCGTAGGAAGATTGAAAAACTTAATTCAGAAAAAGATAAAGCATTTGATGTAGAACAGCTGCAAAATGCTATTCGGGCATTAACCAATGAAGTTATAGGATTAAAGAAAACCAAATCTGAATCTTCCTCTTCTAGGGGATATTTCAGAAATCAGTTTAGACAAAATCCGAATACAAATAATAAAACAAATACACCACCTGACATAGCAACAAATGAAGAATTTTTTAATACAATTCGAGCTGTTTTATCTTTATCAGAGATTCCTTCTAATGAAGAAATAACTGAAAATGAAGAAGAGGAGGAATCAGAAAATGATGAAGAATCAGAGGAGCCTCAATAAGTTAATGGCCATTTCTGGGACAGTCTTGTAAAAGAATATGAGAGTAAAAGTCCACCTATAGGACAACATGCTTATAATACTCGCAGTAGAACATTCGCAAACTCTCCTGGAGCTTCATCAAGTTCTACCCCAAATAATGAGAACAATAATTCACAACCTAATAAACAAACTCAATCTGGCAAGCAGACTCAATCAACCAAAATTACCCAACCCATTCAAAATGCTTCAAAATTAGATTTACAATATGATATAATTGAAGATCTGAAGAAGACACGTGCAAACATCAGTATGTACGATCTTCTTCAAATTTACCCAATGCCTGACAGTCATGTTATAAATCCTGCCATGAGTTCAATTATTCCTAATGCGAAACAAAATGTTGCTGCAAACAGTTCTAATGATGATTCAACAACAACTGATAAAGGAAAATCAACGGCTGACAAAGCCTCACTAATAGGAAATAATTCTAAATCAACCACGCCTCCATTCTTACTTACCTTTGAGATTTTCAATAGAAATGTTCACAATTACATGGTATATTCCGGAGCATCCTCTAATGTGATGCCTTTATCAGTATGCAAAAGGTTGAATGGAAAATATGTTCCATCAAATTCACAAATAAGTCAATTGGATAGGACGAATGTGAAGGTTGTAGGGGAGATGAAAGATGTTTTAGTTAGGATTGCATGTAACCCTTCAGTTTTTCAAATTATAGATATTGTTGTTGCAGATATTTCTGATGCATATGGGCTATTTTTAAGTAGAGATTGGTCTCAATAATTAAATGGATTATTTGCCACGTATTGGTCAACATTATGGTTACCTAAGAACGGAAAGTCAAATCAAATAAAGATAAATAGAGAAAGATATATGAAACATACTGTGACAGAACTACATGATCCTAGCGAACCTGTTTTATTTTCAGATTGCATTATGGGAAATTACATGTATGAATTGGGATTTGGTAATTTTAAAGCTGAAAATTCTGCTTTTTCTGAAAATAAACAACAATCAGAAATTATAAATGTGACATCTATTTCTCCTGATTCTCCATTCAAGGAAATTATTAATGATGTAGATAATCTTAATATTGTAAATATTATAGAAAGCAAAGTAGTTGTTAATAGTTCTACTTGGACTCTATATTTTGATGGTGCAAAATCTAAAGAAGGAGCCGGAGCTAGTTGCCTGTTGGTAGACCCTCAGGGAAATAAAACATGTATAGTTTGTAGGATGGAATTTAATTGTACAAACAATACTGTGGAATATGAAGCTTTAATACAGGGTTTGAAAAAAGCAATTGATTGGGATATCAAAGAGTTAATTGCATACGGTGATTCCGAAATCATCGTCAGACAGGTCCGTAACTCTATTCATTGCCTATCTGAACATTTACAGAATTATCAACGAGAGGTATGGAACCTTATTTCACATTTTGATGCATTTAACATAATTTCAGTTCCAAGAACTCAAAATCAAGAAGCAAATTTATTAGCAAATGTAGCATCAAAACTAATTCCATCAGAAAATCTTACACCAGATTTCTTTTCAGTAGAATTGATTTTTAGGCCTTATATACCAGATAATATTTTTAACTCGCGTGTATTTGATAATGATGTGTAGGTGTTGAACTTTCTGATGAATGAGGATACCTTTAAAGATTCAGCCATTCATGACGAAAATCTGCAGGATTTTTCGGTAATAAATTATTTTTGTTCAGTTGAAAAAGCTTTTGAAAAGGTAAAATCGATCCCTAATTCAGTATTAAGATTAGAAAAGTTCTTTGATCTTCAGGATAAATTTAGATTTGTCCCTAACTGTAAAACCAATAGCTATAAAATGAGATATGAAAGCATAAATTTAGGAACAGAACTGAATCCCCAAACTATAAATCTAGGAATAGATTGCAACCCCGCAGAAAAGACAACATTTATAAAATTGTTTAAAGAATTTAAGGATGTTTTTGCATGGACATATGACGATTTGAAAACCTTCAACACACAAGTCATGCAACACATAATTCCAATTAAACAGGAGTCAAAACCTTTTCAACAAAAACTAAGGAAATATCACCCATCACTAGAACCAACAATTAAAAAAGAACTAAATAAATTGTTAGTTGCCAAGATTATTTTTCCCATCAGACATACTCAGTGGGTAGCTAACCTAGTTCCGGTTAGGAAGAAAAATGAAGATATTAGATTATCTGTAGATTTTAGAAATCTTAATAAGTCTTCTGAAAAGGATAATTACCCAGTTCCTCCCATGGAACAAATTCTTCAAAAGGTGTCTGGGTCTGAGATACTGTCACTTCTTGATGGCTTCTCAGGATACAACCAAATATTAGTTTCCCCAGATGATCAATTGAAAACAGCTTTTAGAATTCCATGGGGAACATATGCTTACCGTAAGATGCCCTTTGGGTTAATCAATGCTGGGGCCACTTTTCAAAGGGCAATGGATATTGCTTTTAGAGGCTTAATTAATCATTCAGTAGTTGTCTATTTGGATGACATTACTGTATATTCTAAACATCGACATGATCATATTAATCATCTTAGAAAGGTATTTGAACGATGTAGAAAATTTGGAATATCCTTAAATCCTAAAAAAACAATATTTGCTGTTTCAGAAGGTATTTTATTAGGTTGTGTGGTTTCAAAACATGGAATCATGATTGACCCTGAACAAACCCAATCCATTTCAAAAATAACTTACCCTTCTAGCAAGAAAGCAATGCAATCATTTCTTGGTAAAATAAATTTTGTTAGAAGATTCATTCCTAGTTTCTCCGAAATCATTCGTCCTTTGCAGAAAATGATTAAGAATGACGCTATTTTTAATTGGGGACAAACCGAAAAAGTGTCATTTCAGAAAATCTTAGAAGCCATTTCAGAAGCTCCTAGCATTCTAAGGCCAGATTTTAACAAAGATTTCATATTGTATACTTTCGCTTTTGACATCTCATATGCAATAGTTTTAACCCAACTAAATCAGCAAAATAACGAAGTGCCAATCTCCTTTATGAGTTCAAATTTTAAAGGTGCCGAACTTAATTACCATGAAGTTGATAAGCAAGCTTTTGCTATTTTTAAATCTGTCAAACATTTTCGTCCATATTTATTGAAATCCAAAACGAAAATAATAGACCCTTATTCCTCAGTCAGAAATTTGTTAGTGCAAAAGGATTTAGGTGAGAAAAGAGCACCTTGGATGACAGCCCTTCAAGAGTATGACCTAGAAATTAAACCTTCAATGATAGTCAAAGGTCAAGGATTATGTAAATTAGCTGTTGAAGCTGCTCATCTTCCTAATGATAAAGCTGAAGCTGTCATTGATGAGGTTTTACTTACCAGGGAAATCTATTTCTATCCTCCACCACAGGATTCCTGGTATACAGACATAAGAATACTTTTAGAAACAGGAACTGCCCCTGATTACTTAGAACCAAGAAAGAAAAGAGCGCTTAGATTGAAATCTGCTCCTTATTTATTAATTGATAATATCCTTTTTTGGAGAAATTCAGATGGAGTATTGCTTCGATGTCTAGACAAAGATGAAACGAAAGTAATTATGAAGGAGTTACATTTTAGACCAGCAGGAGGTCATTTTGGTGGAGAAACTACTGCGCATAAGATTCTTAGGGCTGGCTATTATTGGCCTACCTTATTTCGAGATTCGTATGCTTTTTTCAGAAAATGCCAGGAATGTCAACTTGCTGCGGGAAGGGTTAAGAAACCTGCTTTTCCTTTACAAACTGTTTCAGTAGAAAGACCCTTTCAGCAATGGGGTATTGATATAGTAAGGCCAATAAACCCTCCCTCATCCAAACAACACAAATATATAATAACTGCAACTGATTATTTTACTCGTTGGGCAGAAGCTGCACCATTAAGGGTTGTAAACACCAATCAGGTTATATTATTTTTAGAATCCTTTATCATAACAATATTTGGTGTTCCAGATTCCCTTGTCTTTGATAATGCTTCCTATTTTTCATCAGTTGAGTTAACTCAATTTGCCTTAGAGAAGGGAATAAGAATTAGGTATTCAGCTAACTACCATCCTCATGGAAATGGTTTAGCTGAATCAACAAAATTTTTTTTATTAAAAATTCTTAAAAAAACTATTTTAGCTCACCATCGTGATTGGCATACATAATTATTCAATGCCCTTTGGGCAGACAGAGTAACTCCTAAGGCTGCGATAGGTAACTCACTCTTCTTCTTAGTTTATGGAACTGAAGCTATTTTACCACCGAATTTATTTTTACCTTCATTACAATTGGCTCAGTCTGTTCAAGATCAAGATTGCCCAGCAATGGAAAAGAGGATCAATACTTTGTTAAAACTTGAGGAAGAAAGAGAAAAGTGAAAACAACACTTTACAAAACATCAACAAATTGTGAAGTCTTGGTTTGACCATTCCTTAAGCTCCAATCGAGAATTTCAGGTGGGAGACTTAGTTTTAAAATGGGATAAAGTTCATGAAGAAAAAGGAGATCATACTAAATTTCAAAAGCTTTGGCTAGGTCCTTTTGTTATTTCTGAGAAGATAGGTCCAAGTACCTTTCGTTTGCAAACACTAGAAGGTCAGTTCGAAACATTCCCAGTGAATGGACTGATCCTGAAAAAATATTTCTGTTAATATTTTAGGTCTTAGAATGTATATAATTTGTTTGCTGTTTGTAAATAACTTTATATTTTGTATAAACTGATTTATATTTTATAGAATTGAAGGACGATGATAAATTCATAAGACTTATGTAACTTTCAAACATCATTCCGCTATTGCAACCAGTTCTGATTCTCTTAATCAAATATTTCAGACTGTCAAATTTTTATATATAATCAGTCAGTAATCTTTAGATGTCAACTGAAGAGATAAATGTAAATAAATAAATCTTCTAGTTGGAAAAGAATCAGTTTGCTCATTAGTTTGAAAAAGCATGATACTAGACTGAAATCTTTAAAATTTGTTCAGGATGATCAAAGTTTCTTGAATGTATAAAAAAACCTATCATTATTTTATTTTTAAGTATTACTCAGATTATTCCTCACCTTTTTTATTTTTCTTATAATAAGTTGGGATAGCTAATTAATGTCTTTTTCGAAGCTTGTACTTTGAAAAATTCTTATAGATCTCCACCATCAGTCTTCAAAATTATTTACAATCTGAAAACTTTTAGAATTTGTTCCAGTCAATAAATGCTAAAATGAGAGACAGAAGGTCTTAGTAATAAGCCGATCTGATCAGAATCATAAATATCACTAGTATAACATTATTAGGAAACTAATAATGGCTTTTGGTTTAAAAAACCATGAGATAAGGGGTCTCATCACGAGCCAGCTGATTCATTTTCTGGTGATATTAATGACTGACATTACCATTTGGTCACCATGCTGGGTAATGATCTCTCGTTTTATAAAATTAAAATTTCAAATTTAGTAAAGAAAACATAATTTTGATTGAAGAATAGGAGGTCTCATCATGAGACGGCCTAATCATGATCATCAGTGATGTCTAGGATAACTTCATTTCTGATCACCAGCGTGATGGATTTTGGTTTAAAAAAAATCAAGGGACAAGAGGTCTCATTACGAGTCAGCTTGCTTCTTCCAGACAGTTCTCGTGAATGATACTATCGCATTGGGATATCACACCTAGATTGTAGTCTTCAGTCAGAATCATTGTTTGAAGAAAAAGAAAAGAAATGAAAAGAAAAATTATTATGTTTATGGAACAGATTCTGGAATTTTTTCGGAAAAGTAAATTTCTATATCCTATACTGATGGTGCAGATTATTTTTACTATGAAGTACTTTGTTTCGATCAGGATATTTCTAAGTTTATCTCTAACAAGATCTCTATTTTAAAAGATGGAATATCTCTGAATTGTACTTATGAATATGATTAAGAATAATGGTTTTTATTCAGATAGAGAATTTTTGATTGTTTTTAATAAATCTTAAGATTTTGTTTATATCATTTATAAGCTGTATGAACAGAGATAACTGGTTCACCCAGGTCGTCACCATTTGTTGGTAGTTAGCAACAACTCGTTCCTTCTTCATTGAGATGAAAATGATCAGCTCGCTTTTATGATTTACCTTTTTAAGATTATAAAAGAGTGCCTTCAGAATCTTTGATTCTGAAGGTACTCTCAATTATAGAAGAGTTAAGAGTCATATTAGAAATTTATGAAAACACTTTCATAAATTTGATAAATTAGGAGCTGTCAATCTCATAAATTTTATATATGATCAATTTTATCATTAATTAATTCATTTGATTATATATGTTGATTTAAGAGATTTAAAAGTATAGTATGCTAATTGGTTTTAAAGAAGACACATTTTGAATTTGTTTGGAGCTTCGGTGGTGATAATATATTATAAGTTCTTGAAATCCCTAGAACTAAAGGTGATTTATTAATTAAAAATATTTCATTAAACC
>LPNX010344778.1:211053-275091 GCA_001517045.1 Pseudotsuga menziesii | reverse complement strand
AATGTAAATAAATGTATATTATTTTGAAATTGTTATGTGTCATATAAATATAACCATAATAGTTTTATAAGCTTTATATCCTATCGAATCTGGTTTTGGAGACATAAATGGTTAGGATTTTATAAAGTATTTAAAACTATATTTCAAAATAAAACTACATATACATATATGGTTTGAGTGTTAAGAAGTGATCGTTAGTTAGTTGCATTTTAGAAATCTTAAGAACATTAAAGATTAGTATTATAAGTCTACATCATCATGTTAATGAACACGATTGCCTTCCACGTGTAATCTAGGGTGATTATCAATTGACAGTTTTAATGAGGATTCGTGATTCATATGGCTAATAGACAAACATCTGTTACAAGGGTCGCTGCATGAAGATTGAATTCGTATTGGTATTTAGTTAACACCTATCAATTTAATTGACAGCTGTGGGTGTAATAATGAAATCGTATCAGTAGAGTTTGATTTCATATGTGACTGATAACCATTCTCATTCATGATGATGTACGAGCTCATCATTCCAGACCGAGTGTCATTAATGTCTTGATTTATAATCCATGAATCGAATGATTTCTGATATGAAGGATTAGTTAAGAATTTCAGTTAGTCGTGGCTAGTCTTTCATTTATCATAGCGAAAGCACTGGCTGTTGTGCTCATCATCTCCAGATTTGGTTAATATGGCCAAAATTGGGGTTCTCCTCTCTGTCACGTATGAAGCAACTGAGGATTTGACATTTCACGTAATGCCTTATACTTGGGTGCCTATTCCTCCATTTTCACGACTTCATTCATTTCAATCCATAACCAGAGTTGTAGTGAGGAAACTATGGCTCCTCTCAGCCGATTTGAAATTTTAGGACCTGAGCTTGTTGAAGCCGATGAGAAAGCTGCTCTGTTATTCGAAAAGATTGGATGGGGTCAATTTTTCAGATGTTTTAGTGGCCATAACATGGAGGTTACTAAACAATTTGCTATGAGTTTTAAGGAAAATGTAGCTCAGATTGGAGATTTCAAGTTTATCATTGATGAAGATAAGATTGCAGAAGCTACGAAGCTTCCTCAAACTGGAGAGCGATGGTTTAAAGGAGGGAAAGTGGATAAGAAGAAATGTCAGTCCTTACTGTTGCCCTTACCGGCCAATGCAAAGTTGAAGATTGGGGTTTCAGTTAAATTTTTAAAGCCAGAATGGCGAGCATTTTATGAAATTCTTGTCAGGTATGTATCGTGTGATGGCCGATTATCTCATTTTCATTATTATCATCTGCGACTACTGTTAGCATTGAAAGGATTTAAACTCAATCTTCCATTTTACCTATTGCAAAGTCTAAAGAAAATGGCACATTTGGTACAAACTACCATAGGTAATCCTGATAGGAGTTTGTTCCATCATGGTTTAATTAAAATTTTAATCCAGCATCGGCTGTCTCTTAGCTGTAAATCTTGGGATGAGTTTTTAGTTGGATGTAAATTAGGGCCAACACAGTATTGGCCAAACCCTCCCCCTAAAACTCGTAGGAAGCGTAAGGCTCCAGTGAAATTTGAAGTTGACAATGTTCATAAGGCCGAGACAAGGGAAAAAGAGCTTCAGGAAGCAAATCCACCTATAGGTACTTGTATTAGTAATGATGGAATTGTGAATGTAGCTCCCTGTTATGCTGAGACAACCATGGGCCAATCCCTATCTGATAAGTGCTTTAGTACACCTACAAAGGTGAAGGAAAGATTAGCCAAAAATGAAGATGTTGATGCTGTTAATTATGAAAGCCCCTATGAGTTAGGTACTCCTCGAAAACATGGTGATGAGTCCATGCGAAAAATTGAACAATTAGCGTAGGTGTGTTGTGACAAAGGGGGTTTTGAACCAAAAGGTCTTGTGTTTGTTCGGACAAGAAGAATCACTAGAAGTATGAATACTACATCTACAACCTCTGTTCCTACAACCACTCAACAGAGTACTCAGCCAGTGATTGTCCATCTTGAGGATGATGTTCCATCATTGGTTCCCGAAACCATGCATATGGATGAACCTATTCTCATAGAGAATAATCGTGAAAAATCATTGGCTAATGACATTACGGAGTCAGGTAAGTTCGAAACTGCCCCATCATGTATGGATGCTTGTGGTTCGGGCCCCGAGCCATCTTTTATGAGCTTTCCATCACCTGATCAAGATATAGATGATCTTGATTCTTCTAAAGCAGATGATTCGTGTCATGATAAGGTGGAAGAAACTCTCCAACAGGTCCTTGACAGGGTATATGAGACTGAAATCGTAGAATTGAAAAATGAACTAAAAAAATGTCAAGCAAACACAGCCTTGAAAGAGGTGGAAAATAAGACATTCAGGGTAGAGTTACTAAACTGGATTAATAGATCTAAAGACATGAACATTAAGAAGAATCAATACAAGAAAGCAAAAAAATCAATGATAGACACAAACCAACACTTGCTTGAGCAAGTAGATCGACAGAAGCTAGTAATCATCAGGCTCAAAGCCAAACTTTCTGAGGCCAGAAGAGTGATCAATTTACAAAGTAGAACCTGATGTTGTTTCTATTTTCAGTTATATGATTTATCTCTCTGTCGACAGGTAATAAAATCTTTTTAAGAGCATACCTGCAAAATGGTAGATTTTGCAGGCATGCGTATAATTTATTGGTTTTATTGTTATTTCTGTTGAAACTAGGTTTTAATAAGATTCTTATATTTGTTGAACAGGTGTATATGGTATCACTATCCTCTGCAGATACGGGACGTTTCAGATCACAGTTGGCAAACGTTGATGCTTCTTGAAGACTGGAATTTCAAAACAGCCATGAATATGTCAGTTCCCTTAAATCAGGAGATGATACAGGCTAGTTGTTTTATTGACTATTTTTATCCTATAGTAATATTTGTGACATGTGTCTTTTGAAGAGATTCGATGCACTTTCATAGGAATAGACCTCTTATGGTATTGAATACAACATTTATGAAAAATTGAATTCAAAGACTCATGAGGTTATATATAAACTAGTAATTTTTATGTAAAAGGGATGGAGTGATTGAAGAAAACATCATTGAAATATTATTTCAGTACTAGTTTTGTTCCTTACTGAGGTTTTATCTTCGGAGGTGGAATGTGACTTGAAATTCTTAGACTGGTATTGTTGATCGGTTTTATTTTGGATACTTTTATTATATATTTCAATATATAATCTTCTTCTTATACTTTTGATACAGTATACTTGGTTATGCTTGTATTCATTAATTAAAATTACACTTTGTCAACACAATATTGTATTTGAATTAGTATGTTATTATAATTGAATTAATCAGCGTTTCTATTGAAAATTCGAGATATAATGATATACATGTTTATGTTTGTTTTGATCTCATTCGTATCTTTGCAATGTTTTCATTATGAACATTATCTTCTATTCAAATATTTAATGTTATTTATTAGTTGTTAATTAATTAAACGTTTCAGAAAAATCTGAAGTAATTGCTTGTTTCAATTTCTTTGTCAAGGTAACTTATAGCAGAATGATTTAGTGTGGATGGTTTAAATATTTTCATTTAGATCTTACTCATTTATCTTTCTGTTCATCATTATATTAATTGATAATTAATATAATATCCAAATTGCTCTCAGCTGGGATAGGATAGTTCAGTTAGTGTTATTTTAGTATAGTTTACATTTAACAGTTGTTAAATAGAATTTGGATAATTTTAGAATAATTATAATAGTTTTTTTTTTAAATTTAGAATATTAAATACAAAATCCTATAAAAATCAAAGACTTTCATTAATAAAGCAATTGTAGGATAACTTAGGTAGTAGAAAACTAATTTTAGGGTTTATTTAGATAGAAATAACATTAGGATAGATTTTTACTGAATTTTAGTTTCTCCTTAAGAGAAAAATTCAGTTGGTAGCAGGACCATAACCTGCGAGATTTTGCTATCTCAAACACACCGGGAGATGCTTTAAGCTACTTGTGTGGGCTTAATCTCCTTAGTTGGCCTAGGTGAGAAAATCAGGCCAACAGGTCCATACATACATAAAACTGAACCAAGTTCTTATCTGGCTCAACAACCTATTATATATGATTACAAAACAATTAGGAATAACTACTTGTCGATTTAGTAAACCGATACGACCTTTGGAGGCTGACCTAATCTCCGATTAGTCGGTTAACTAGTCTAGTCGACTCACCAACTAGCTCCTCCAACAAGGCCGTTGAACTACTCCGTCGAAAAGTTGTTTTCCCTACTTATGAGTTTCGAAGGGCGGAAAGGGAAAGTACAGGAGGTGGAAGGTGGAAGAGTGCTGAAATGCTCCGTAAAAAATTGAGTTCCCGATTTTCGGGTTCTGAGGTCGAAAAGCGGAAGTGTGTAAGGCGGAAGTTGGACCATTCCCTTCGTCGAAACTTTGAAGTTCTGGTTTTCGAGTTCCGAGAGGAAGGCAGAAGGCGATTAACGATCCCATCGTGTTTAGTGTTTCTGACTATCAAGTTCCATAGGGCGGAAGACGGAGTGGGAGAAGGACGGGTACATTGCAGAAAGGTGTTTTCGGTCACATTAGAAATATGTGGAGGGTAGAATGACTGTTACAATGATTTCTAAACCTGATGATGAAGGTTGAAGTGTGTGATAACGTCCATGCCTTGTGTTTTGAAGGAGAGCAAGTGTTCTTGAAGTAAAAATTTTAATTATCCACATTATGGGGTATGGGGATGTTACATTGTGGGATCAGAGCTGCGTGTTGCAACATTGGGCCTGGATGGGCAAGAAGGAGCAGTTAAAAGAGATAAGAGTACCCTCTGATACCAACATTGTAGTACACTACATTGTGGTATCAAAGCTGCTGGTTGCAGCACTAGGGTCTAAATGGGCCAAGTTGAGCAGTTAAAATAAGAAAAGAACACCTAGATTGTGGTTTAATAGAGCTGTTGGTTACATCATTTGGCCTAAACGGCTGAGGGTAATCAGTGGCAGAAGAGGAAACTGCAGCACGACAAAGTTGTATTTTAACGGCTAAATGCCCTTGGCAGCGCTTGGTAAAGGGGCAGACTTGAAATCGACGGTAAACTCGATTTCATAAAGGATTTCATGCCCAACAACTGCTGATAACACACTTCCTAGTTCACCCAGCGAAATCACTGTCAACCGTTGATCTGCTTAAGGATCAACCTCGTCCGTTGATCATAATCTCCTTTGTGGCGATTGGGTTCTGATTTCGCAACTCAGCACCATGTTTATCCTTCTCGTTCTTTTGTTTGCGAAATGAACCTTGACCATAGAACTAGATTCTACCATGATCTTGACCGTTCATGCCTGCAATAAACATTTGGTAAGTGATTTTTGATCTTTGAGGTTGTTTAACAATGGTGTATGTTAACACGTTTTGGAGAGTCATAGTGCAGATTGAAAAAGTGGGTTTTTGGCTTGACCAAGAGGACCTACAACATGGATGATGCACAGGATCCTTGTGGACACGAGGAAGATGCTATGGGGGGATATTTTCAGGTTGGGAATACTCAAACATAATACGATGGGAAGAGAAAACAAGAGGCTTCCCCAGATGTTGCAGCTACCATAAGGAACATGAGGATGGAATTGCAGAGAGGAAAATAAAAGGATGATTAAGGTTATGGAAGAGCAAAATCAGTTGACTACAACCATGCTACAGAGTTTGGCATACCTCCAAAGGTAGATAAACTATGGGCATCATAAAACAAGGACAAAAGGGAGTAGGAGAAATTCCACAAGAAGAATGTGAAGCTTTACCCAAGGAAGAATGGTTTCAGACCTTCTCATTTTCGAAATCAGCAAAGGTAGCCATCATAAGCTGTGTTAAATCCAACCATAGTATTGAACACATCGAAGTCGGAATGAAAGTCAAGTCCACAACACCTAAGGAGCTGAAACTGTGGGTCGAGAAGCAAGGACCATTCTTAGAATTCATGCAGTGTTAGAGGACCACCATGCAGATCATCAATCAACTGCGGTTGAAGTTGAGGGTGAGATTGCTTAGCACACTATTTCTGTTTGACCCTGGATCCACTCACAGCTATATCACCCCTAGAATTGTGGAGATGTGCGCTTTAAAGAAATCAAAGCAAAGAAAGTCATGGTTAGTTCAACTAGCCACTGGAACCAAGAGAAAGGTTAGTGAAGTGGTAGAAAAATGTCCATTGGTCATGAATGGGCTAGTCACTTATGCATATCTAAATGTTCTACCACTTGGTTCCTATGATATTCTCATGGAATGGATTGGTTGGAAGGTCACAGTGTTAAAATTGATTGTTACAATAAGACTTTTGAATGCATGGATGAAGAAGGAAACCTAAAGGTTGTGAAAGGCATTCCAAAAGTGATCTCTAGTATGAAGGCTTCAGTAATGCAATGAAAGAAGTTATGTGGGAAATGTTGCAGAGTGAATGCAACTCATATTTTGGAGGCATCAGAGGATGATACTTCTAGGTTGGAGGGCTTTCACGTGCTGCAGGAATTTAAGGATGTTTTTCCTAATGAAATTCCAGGTCTTCCTCCAAAGAGGGACATTGTTTTCACAATTGAACTTGTGCCAGGAGTAGCACCAGTGTGTAATGTCCCGGTTTTGACCCCGTTTGCATTAAAGGATACATGATGTATATATTGTAATTAATCGTGGTGTGGAGCTAAAGGCAAAAGCTCCACCATCGATTTGGTTGTGTATGTTTCGGCAATAGGGATCATTGCTGATGGTATATCGTGCTATTGAGCACATTATAGTTTTGGACATCATGTAAATATGCACATCAATTAAAATAAACCTACAACCAGCTATGATGGTGCAACGTTGAAGAAAAAGGGCATGATTCCTAAGGTTAAGGGGGGGTTGTCTAAACCGTGGGAGTCATTGGGAGTTTGCCATGTGTCAGCCACCCATTTAAACCTCTGTTGTCTGTTAGTTGGGGGTGGTTATTGCTGAGTAGTGATGGGTGTGGCAGGACTGTCAGTCCTTGCCCACAAGCCCCCTCCACCAGCAGACTCTCCTCTTCACGTCGCGTGGGGCAGAAGAAACATTCTTCCCACTCACTCCACTCTCCCATGATTCCACTCCCTCAGAGGTTTTGGTATTGCTTAACCTCACGCAGAAGGGGATTTTGTTTCCTCTCGCACCATTGGGTTCTCTTCACCTTGCCATGCACAGGAATTCGGGGGTGTTGGTTTTCCTCACGCACCGCTTGGGAAATTTCCCCATCGTTTTGTTTAATCCTCGCGCACAGGCCGAAAATCGGATGGTTTCACCTCATGCAGGGGTTGGGGGATTGTGATCTCATGCGACAAGCTGGAAGAGCGGCCTGAGGGGCACGACTCCGCTGTCTATATGTTTTCCTTGTCAATGCTGGGAATCCGTCTTCTTCCCCATGTGCGAACTGTGTAATGTTGTCATCGTTTCATTGTGAGGATTGGGGTTGTTGTCTTCCCTTGGTTTCAGGTTGCTTCTTGGTTGCTGCGGGTGCAAGTACCTTTTTGGGTTGCTGCTGAGTTGTTTGGCCACGCTAGGGCCAAGAACAACTCTGAGTCGTCTTGTTGACTTGAGCTGTGTTCACCTTTTCGTTTGGGGTTGTCACCCTGTTGTCTTCATCTTCTTCACAAAGCTGTGAGCTGTTTGTTTTACTGTGGTATGCAGTGGTTGGTCTTCGGACTGTTGAGAGTAGGATTAGAGGCTGGGTATGCTTGAGAAAACTGGTGTTTGGAGCCACTCAGATAGGGTTAGACTGCTGGCTTTCTTCTCCACAACCCTTGAAGAGTATGGGAAAGTGAAGTCAGGGCCTGAGGGACTGTGAAGCAGTGAAAGGACTGATCCCTGGTGTTGGGTGTGTGGATGTCTTAGAAGCCAGGTTAGCTCTGGTGTAGGCAACCTTAGCTCTCCATTGAGACCACCAGCTTAGCGTGTAGCCTTTCCTAGCTCCTTGGCGACCTGATAAACCCTACTATGTGGGCTTGGCTGATTTGTGTGCCTTGGCTATGTGTAAGCCTGCTTTGACCCTTATTCCTGGAGGAACCATGCCCAGCTCGGGGGTGGTAGTGTTGCTGAGAGATTGATGAGCACATTGGCCTATGGTTGGGTGGAATGTTGCAGCGACGTAGCTGGTTGCGGGACGAATTCTTTTAAGATGAGTATTCTTGACTATTCTGCCTCTGCATTTATATTTACTGATTAATGAATATGATGAACATGTGGTATGCTTGAATGAATGTATGTTTGCTTCTGCTATGTATATGAAGGATTATGCATCTTAGTATGTTTTATGTTTTAAGCTTTATATTTCAGCATTATATGCCTGTTCATGTTCACGGGGCTATTTTCCTGAAGGTTTTTGATGGTTTGGTAGCGTCCTCCTCGCCGGTTAGAGGGTCGGGGACGTTACACAGTGTCCGAGAAACCTTACAGGATGAGCACACCAGAATTGCTTGAGCTAAAGAGGTAGCTGCAAGAATTGTTTGAGAAGAAGTAAATCAGGCCAAGTGTGTCTCCTTAGGGAGCACCAGTTTCGTTTATTAAAAAGAAAGATGGTACACTCTGGCTGTGTATTGATTACATGCATCTGAACAAAGTAATTGTGAATAATAACTACCCTTTCCCTAGAATTGATGACCTCTTTGATCAAATGAGAGGAGCAAAGGTGTTTTCCAAGATTAACTTAAGGTCTTGTTACCATAAGGTAAGAATCAAGGATGAAGATGTTCATAAGACAAAATTCAGAACAAGGTATGGACCTTATGAGTTTGTAGTGGTACCATTTGGTTTCACAAATGCAAAAACTACATTTATGTGCCTCATGAATAGTGTTTTCAATAAGTATATAGACAAGTTTGTTCTTGTTCTCCTTGATGGTATTCTTATTTATTTTAAGAATGAGGAAGAACACATGGAACAGTTGAGGCTGACTTTGAAATTGCTAAGGGAGCATAAGCTGTATGCAAAGTTGAGAAGGGTGATAGATGTAAGATATTTTATGAGACTTGAAGGATATTCTGCATGTAAAGTTGAGTATATGTATAGGTTGAGGAGCCTTGCATGCGAACTTGTAGTTCCATGAGGAGGTGACCGTCGTATGTATGTATAATCGTATCAGAACTTCTCGAAGTTTGCAGGTAAAATAAATTTAAAAAAGCAGTATGGTTATACCCAATGAAACCAAGGCAAGAGTCTACCATGTGCAAAGGGAAAACGCTATGAGAAGGATCTCATGACTGAAATCTTTCCTCTGAACATAATAGATTTTAAATTTCAAATTTCAAATTTTCCTATTGAATTATATTGACTGTTTGGCTAATCTAAAATGGGTCCAGGTTTTGGGCAGTATGTGTAAGTAGGGGATATGTGCTCCCACTTGCAAAAGCCAAACAATACGAGGATGGCCTCCTGGTTGCAAAAATATGATTTTTTGTAGGAAGAAGAATTGTGAATCCAAATTTTGATTTGACTATCAATGTTATTAATCATTTGATATTTGGAAATTTATTTATACATGAAATAGATTTGGAAATCTATGATTGAAATAATGACATCTCATGTGAATTGCATGCTTGTATGTAAGGTGAGATGATGAAAGTATGCCCTTGGGGTACATAGCTCCTTGGAAGGATGTACTTGGGGTACATAGCTTCTCGGGAGGATGTGTTTTGGATAGATGGATCCTTTGGAAAGATGTACTTGGGTACATAGCTTCTCCCTCCCCGCCCTTGACCAGCTAGGCACCAGTATGCATCACTGGGGACACCGAGAGTGTAATACATCCGACTAGACCTCTTTCCACACCCATTCACGCTGTGTAAGGGGACTGTCACGAGAGTGGGGGCTCCATGAATAGAATAACCTATAGGTATTATGGTGTCTTGAAAGGAAGCGCCTGAGCTTGGTGACCACTTGGAGAAAGTGCTAGGCCCTTAAGCCAGAGCTGCCATTGAGCACCCAAGGGGTGTTAGGCTCTGAAGGGGGGGATGACCAGATACAGATAAGTATTTGATTTACTTAGAAAATTTCTATAGATTTCTGTAAATACACATATGCATATGATGCAACCATGGTTTTGAAAATATTGTTAAAGATTGCATCCTATAGGAATGAATCTGACATGTGAGTAATTTCATTTTGATGTCCGGGAAGGAAGCACATGAGCTTGGGGAGCAGCTAGAGGAAGTGTTAGGCTCTGGAGTAGAGCTTCTAGAACTCGGTTGAGAAATATTTGCACAATTGATTCGAGGCTTACAAAAACATGGTTACCTTTCAATGCACACCTTAGAGAGCACAGTAAGGGGTGGGTACGCTCGAAGGGCTGTATACCAGAGAAGAGGTACCATCCTTGTGTGGGGTGTTGCACGTATTTTGAGTGCCATGGTTATATAAGACAAAGATGGATACATGTCGAGCCAAAATAAGATATTTATGCAGATAAGTATTTGGTTTACTTGGCAGCTACTTGTTGTTTTTATGCCAATATACATGTGCACTTGATTCTTCTATGATTTTGAAAAATCTTGTGAATTTGACATGAGAATTGACTCATTGCTTAGGGCTTGAGCATACGTATTGCTGGTTTCCAGAGACATTGAAGATGTTCCAAGATATGGAGAAGGATTCTACAAGACCAGAAAGAGACTGGTGGTATGGACAATCAAGGACTTGGAAGAGTTCAAGATCGTTCCATTGGACAAGTGAAGGTGCACTGGAAGCATCACGATCCTAATGAGGCTACATGTGACATGGAGGATTCCATATGATTAGCACCTCCAATTTGGTTCAATTTTGCAGAGCACCAATGGCGGTGCCAGTGTAGAATTTTGTTCAATTTTTGTGAAGCACCGAGGATAATGCTATTAAAGGGGGAGGGAAATGTAACACCCCCGTTTCGACCCCAAGGAGGAGGGGAATGTGTGTCCTAGTTTTGACCCCATTGTATTGAATTGTACATGATGCATATATTGTATTGAGATCATGGGATGGAGCTCAAGGCCAAGGCCTTGTCATTGATCTGGTGTTTTGTATAGGTGATCAAGGTTGATGCCTATGGTGATAGTGCTAAGTCAAGCACAATATATATTTGGATATATCATGTAAATATACAATTAATAAAATACCACAACTACCTATGGGCCTGCAACGTGAAAGAGACGGGGGCATGATTCCATAAGGATAGGGTGGGGAGTTAGTCAAACCCCCCAAGCCAATAGGGTGTGACCAGATGTCAATGGGAAACCCATGAACCCTCAGCTACCTTTTTGTCCTCTGTCCTCAATCATTCATTTCTTCTAGAAGTTGGTTGAGGCAGTTAATTCCTTGGGCAGAGCAAGGCATGGTAGTCTGATTGTGTGTCTGAGAAAGCCTGTAGTCTGCAGAACCCGTATTCTTTCTTTTGCAGCAAGTAAAACCACGTGAATGCTTACCCAATCCATCATCGAGATTTTACCTAAACATTGTGGATCATTTTGATTATTCACGACGGCTCTAGAGATGCGCAGGGTGGTGGTTCGACTGTCCTGAGTCGTGAAAGTGTGGTTCCGCAATGTTTATCTAGATGACATTGTGATATGCAAGTGATCCCTGTCTTATCTATGTGACAGAGTGTGTGAAACCTTGGTTGCTGGGTTACAACATTCTGAGCTAGTAGAGTATTGCTATGCGGTTTTGCAAGTACTCTCCCTTGCTGAACCTTGGTGGTGGGATTACAGTGTTATCCTGAACTACAGAGGGGTGTGAGACCCTATTTCTCTGTGTTACAGAGGCAATCCTGTGTGCTATTCTTTCCTTAGGGGATGCTGTGATGTGTATCCCTGTTTTCGTTTGAAGACCAAGGAGTGGAAGAGGCCCAGAATTGGTCGATAAACCTAGTGAAGAGACGAACGTGACAGATAGATCAAGAGCGGTTGGAAAATTTTTTCTACACACCCAGGAGAACACTAGAAGGGAATGTATGGCCTGAGGGAACTGTGGAGTAGTGAAGGGAATACTTCCTTTTGTTGGGTGGTGTAGGTATTGGGGAGGCCAAACCAGATCTTCTGTAGGTGTCCATAGCTCTGTGGTTGAGCTCACTAGCTTAGCGATTCTACCTGTCCATTGCCTTAGTAGTATGAGAAACCCAACTATAGGTTGGTTCGACTATGTTTTGTTGTGTGTGAGTCATTTCCTTAGTATCCTATGAAACCAAGTTGTATATTGGCTTGGCAGTATAGTCTGTGAAACCCAATTGTGTGTTGGCTTGACTATGTGGGATATGATCTGGCTGTATGTGTGTTTTGATGTATGTTGACTTGGCTGAGTAAGCCCAAGAAACCCATCTGTTAGTTGGCTTGGGTGGATATTAATGTGAGTGTTGGTTTGGATGAGTAAGTCTTGGTAAAACTAACTGTGTGCTGGTTAGGCTGAGTAATTCTTGATAAACCCAATAGTATTTGGCTTGTATGCCTGCAACTTGATAAGTCCAATAGTGTATTGGCTTGGCCGGACAGTCTGAGAAACCCAACTGTAGGTTGGATGGACTATGTTTGATGTGTTCTGGCTGTGTGTGAGTCTGTTTTTCCCTAGTTCCTTGTGGAATTCATGCCCAACTCGGGGGTGGAAATGATGTTGAGAGATTAATGAACACATCGGCCTATGGTTGGGTGGAACATGGTTGCGACATAGCTAGTTGCGGGAAAACTCTATCATCAAAGATAAGTATTCTCTGTTATGTTATTTATGCAATGTATTTGCTTATGAATTGTTATGTTCATGTTGGATGCTTATTGATGACTAAGTAGAAGTTTACTTGTATATATTTTCCTGCATTTTCATCTATATTTGGCTTGTATTTTTCAATGCATTTTTGCCTAAGTCCATGAAGGCTGGAAGCCCGATCAAAGGGTTAGAATATCTTTGATTTAATGTTTCTGTCCCTTGGAATCCGCTTAAGGAAGGTGGAAGGCAGAAACCAGAAAGAGCAGTTGAACAGGGTAGAAATGTTGTGTTTTCGGACCACGGGATCCATCTACGGGAGACAGAGGGCGGGAGCGGAAAAGTGTAGAAAAGTTCTTAGGAAAAAGTAACTTTTCGATTTTTGAAGCTCGAGATCGGAAAGCGGAAGTTGGAAGTGCAGGAAAGGCTAAGGTCAAAAGTTAAGTTTTCTAGTTCCCGAGTTCTGCATTGGAGGGTGGAAAGGCGGAATGCGAAAGGTGGAAACATGGATAGAGTTTTCCGACTTCCGAGTTTCGACGGTGGAAGGTGGAACTGCAGTTGAAGTACTTCATCAATCGATATGTTTCCAAGTTCCGAAGGCGGAAAGCGGAAGTGTAGAAGGTGGAAGGTCGTTGAGCTACTCCGTCGAAAAGTTGTTTTCTCGACTTCTGAGTTTCGATGGGCAGAAAGCGGAAGTACGGGAGGTAGAAGGCGAAAGAGTGCTAAAATACTCCATCGTGCATTGAGTTCCCAATTTCTGGTTTCTGAGGTCAGAAGGTCGGAAAGTGGAAGTGGAGAAGCCAGAAGTTGGACCATTCCCTCCGTCGAAACATTGAAGTTCTGGGCGGAAGGCGGAAGGTGATTAATGATCCCGTCACGTTTAGGGTTTTCGGCTTGCGAGTTCCGTAGGGTGAAAGGTGGAGTGTGGAAAGGAAAGGTACAGTGCGAAAAAAGTGTTTTCGGTCGTACAAGGGATCTGTGGAGGGCGGAATGGTTGTTACAGTGGTTTCTAAGCCCGAGGATGAAGGTTGAAGGGTGTGATAACGTCCATGACCTGTTTTTTGAAGGAGAACAAGGGTTCTTGAAGTAAAAATTTCAATTATCTACATTATGGTGTATGGGGACATTACATTGTGGTATTAGAGCTGCAAGTTGTAGCATTCGGTCTGGATGGGGTAGAATGAGCAGTTAAAAGAGATAAGAGTACCATCTGATACCAACATTGTAGTACACTACATTGTGGTATCAAGGCTGCTGGTTGCAGCACTAGGGCCAAAATGGGCCAAGTTGAGCAGTTAAAATAAGAAAAGAACACCCATATTGTGGTTTAATAGAGCTACTGGTTGCAATATTGGGCCTAAACGGGTCAGGGTAATCAATGGAAAAAGAGGAAATTGCAGCAAGAAAGAGTATTATTTTAGCAGACAAATGCCCTTGGCAGTTCTCTGTAAACGGGCGGACTTTAAATCGATGATGACCTCGATTTCATAAGGATTTAGCGCCTAGTAATTGCTGATAATGCACTTGCTAGTTCATCCATCGAAATTATTGTCAGATGTTGATCTGCTTAAGGATCATCCTCGTCCGTTGATCATAATCTCCTTCATGGCAATTGGATTTCCATTTCGCAACTCAACACCCTGTTTATCCTTCTCGTTATTTCGTTTGCGAAATAAACCTTGACCGTAGAACTGGAGTCTACCATGATCTCGGCCGTTCATGCCTACAATAAACAGTTGGTAAGTAATTTTTTTATTTTTGAGATTGTCTAACAATGGTGTATGTTAACATGTTTTGTAGAGTCACACTGCATATTGAAAAAGTGGGGTTTTGGCTCGGCCAAGAGGACCTACAACATGGATGATGCATAGGATCCCTGTGGACATGGGGAATATGCTATGGGGGAATATTTTCAGGTTAAGAATATTGAAACAAAATATGATGGGAAGAGAAAACAAATGACTTCCCCAGATGTTGCAGATACCATAAGGAACATGAGGGCTGAATTGTAGAGAGGAAAATAAAAGGATGATCAAGGCTCTAGAAGAGCAAAATCAGTTGACTATAACCATGCTATAGATTTTGGTAGACCTCCAAAGACAGATAAACTATGGGCATAAAAAAACATGGATATAAAGGGAGTAGGAGAAATTCCCACAAGAAGAATGTAAAGCTTGACTTAAGGAAGAAAGGTTTCAAACCTTCTCATGTTCGAAATCAACAAACACAGCCATCACAAGCTGTGTTTAAGCCAACCAAAGTGATGGGGGGAAAGCCGAGGAAACCACTCAAATGTTTGGGATGTGGAGGAGACCATATGATTAAGTATTGTCCACATTAGAGTGGGAATGAAAGTCAAGTCCACAATACTGAAGGAGTTGAAATTATGGTTCAGGAAGCAAGTACCGTTCCTATAATTTGTGCAGTGTTAGAGGACTGCTAGGCAGATCATCAATCAACTATGGTGGAAGTTGAGGGTGAGATTGATGAGAAAACTGTTTCTATTTTGATTGACCCTGGATCCACTCATAGCTATATCACCCCTAGACTTGTGGAGATGTGCGCTTTGAAGAAATCAAAGCACAAAAAGTCATGGTTAGTTCAACTAGCCACTGGAACCAAGAGAAAGGTTAGTGAAGTGGTAGAAAAATGTCCGTTGGTCATGAATGGGCTAGTCACTTGTGCAGATCTGAATGTTCTGCCACTTGGTTCCTATGATAATCTCATTGGAATGGATTGGTTGGAAGCTCATAGGGTTAAACTTGATTGTTAAAATAAGACTTTTGAATGCATGGATGAAGAAGGAAACCTAAAGGTTGTGAAAGGCATTCCAAAAGTGATCTCTAGTACGCAGGCTTCAGGAATGTAGCGGAAGAAGTTTTGTGTGAAAGGTTGCAGAGTGAATGCAACTCATATTTTTGAGGCAACAGAGGATGATACTCCTAGGTTGGAGGGATTTCATGTGCTGCAGGAATTCAGTGTTGTTTTTCCTGATGAAATTCCAGGGCTTCCTCCAAAAAGGGACATTGTTTTCACAATTGAACTTGTGCTACGAGCAACACCAATATTTGAGACACCCTACAGGATGATCACACCAGAATTGCTTGAGCTGAAGATGTAGCTGCAAGAATTGTTGGAGAAGAAGTACATCAGGCAAAGTGTGTCTCCTTGGGGAGCACCAGTTATGTTTATGAAAAAGAGGAGCAAAGGTGTTTTCCAATATTGACTTAAGGTGTGGTTACCATCAGGTAAGAGTCAAGGATGAAGATGTTCATAAGACAGCCTTTAGAACAAGGTATGGACCTTATGATTTTGTAGTGGTACCATTTGGTTTCAGAAATGCACCAACTACATTTATGTGCCTCATGAATAGTGTTTTCAGTAAGTATCTCGACAAGTTTGTTCTTGTTCTCCTTGATGGCATTCTTATTTATTCTAAGAATGAGGAAGAACATGTGGAACAATTGAGGTTGACTTTAAAATTATTAAGGGAGCATAAGCTGTATGCAAATTTGAGAAGGGCGACAGATGTAAGATATTTTGTAAGATTTCAAATTTTCCTATTTAATTCTCTTGACTATTTAGCCGATCTAAAATGGTGTCAAGATGACATGTTGTATGTGGATGTCTAGGTTTTGGGCAGTATGTGTAAGTAGGGGCTAAGTGCTCCCACTTGCAAAAGCCAAACAATATGAGGATGGCCTCTGGGTTGCAAAAATATGATTTTCAGTAGGAAGCAAAACTGTGAATCCAGATTTTGATTTCACTATCAATGTTATTGATCATTTGATATTTGGAAATTTATTTATGCATGAAATAGATTTTAAAATCTATGATTGAAATAATGACATCTCGTGTGAAGTGCATGCTTGTATGTAACACAGGTGAGATGATGAAAGTATGCCCTTGGCGTACATAGCTCCTCGAAAGGATGTACTTGGGGTATGTAGCTCCTCGGAAGGATGTACTTGGGGTACATAGCTTCTAGGGAGGATGTGTTTGGGATAGATGGATCCTATGGAAGGATGTACTTGGATACATAGGTTCCCCCCTCGGGCCAGCGAGGCACCGATATGCATGACTGAGGACGCCCATGGTGTAAGATATCCGGCTAGACTTCTTTCTACACCCATTCACGCCGTGTAAGGGGACTATCATGAGAGTGGGGTGTCCATGAAGAGAATAACCCCTAGGTATTATGGTGTATGGAAAGGTAGTGCCTGAGCTTGGTGAGCACTTGGAGGAGGTGCTAGGCCCTTAAGCCAGAGCTGCCATTGAGCACCCAAGGGGTGTTAGGCTTGGAAGCAGGGGCTGACCAGATCTCAGTTGAGAGATGCTATACAAATAAGTATTTGATTTACTTAGAAAATTTATGTTGATTTCTGTAAAGACACATATGCATATCATGCAACCTTGATTTTGAAAATCTTGTTAAAGATTGCATCCTATAGGAATGAATCTGACATGTGAGTTAATTCAATTTGCTGTCCAGAAAGGAAGCACCTGAGCTTTGGGAGCACCTAGAGGAGGTGTTAGGCTGCGGAGCAGAGCTTCTAGATCTTGGTTGAGAAATATTTTCACAGGTGATCCGAGGCTTGGAAAAACATGGTTACCTTTCAATTCACACCTTAGAGAGCACATGAAGGGGTGGGTACGCTCGAAAGGCTGTATACCAGAGAAGAGGTACCATCCTTGTGTGGGGTGGGGCAGGTCTTGTGAGTGCCATGGTTATATAAGAAAAATCCAAATACCTCTGCAGCCAAAAGAAGATACTTATGCATATAAGTATTTGGTTTACTTGGCAGCTACTTATTGATTTTATGTCAATAGACATGTGCATGTGATTCATCTATGATTTTGAAAAATCTTGTGAATCTGACATGAGAATTGACTCATTTCTTGGGGCTTGAGAATAGGTATTGCTGGTTTCCAGAGACATTGGAGATGTTCCAAGTTGTGGAGAAGGATTCCCCAAGACCGGAAAGAGACTGGCAGTATGGACTGATGCATGCAATCAAGGACTTGGAAGAGTTCCAGATTGTGCCATTGGACAAATGGAGGTGCAATGGAACCACCATGATCCTAATGAGGCTACATGGGAGTTGGAGGATGCCATGGGATTGGTACTTCCAATTTGGTTCAATTTTTCAAAGCATTGAGGGTGGTGCCGGTGTGGCATTTTGTTCAATTTTTGTAAAGCACTAAGGACAGTGCTATTGAGGGGGGGGGGGGGGGGAATGTAACACCCCAATTTTGACCTCAAGGGGGAGTGGATGTGTGCCCTGGTTTTGACACCATGGTATTGAATTGTACATGATGTATATATTTTATTGAGTTCATGGCATGGAGCTCAAGGCCAAGGCCCTGTCATTGATCTGATGTTTTGTATAGGTGATCAAGGTTGATGCGTATGATTATAGTGCTAAGTCAAACACAATATATATTTGGATATATCATGTAAATATACAATTAATAAAATACCACAACTAGCTATGGGCCTGCAACATGAAAGAGATGGGGGCATGATTCCATAAGGGATAGGGTGGGGATTTAGTCAAACCCCCTGAGCCAATAGGTTGTGACCAGATGTCAATGGGGAAACCCATGAACCATCACCTACCTTTTTGTCCTCTGTCCTGAATCATTCATTTCTTCCAGAAGTTGGATGAGGCAGTTAATGCCTTGGACAGAGCAAGGCATGGCAGTCTGATTGTGTGTTTGAGAAACCCTGTAAGTCTGTAGAACCCGTATTCTTGCTTCTGCAACAAGTAAAACCATGTGAATGCGTGCCCAATCCATCATCGGGCTTTTACCTAAAAATTGCAGATAATTCTGATTATTCACAATGGATCTAGAGATGCGTAGGGTGGTGGTTTGACTGTCCAGAGTCATGTAAGTGTGGTTCCACAGTGTTTTTCTGAATGGCATTGTGATATGCAAGCGAACCTTGTTTTCTTAGTGTGATAGAGTGTGTGAAACCCCGGTTTCCGTGTTACATCATTCTAATCTAGGAGATTATTGCTATGTGGTTCTGTAAATACTCTCCCTTGATGAACATTGGTGGTGGGATTATAATGTTATCCTGAACTAGAGAGGGGTGTGAGACTCCGTTTCTCTGTGTTACAGAGGGACGCCTATGTGCTGTGTTTTTCTTTGGGGATGTTGTGATGTGCATCCCTGTTTTTGTTTGAAGAATACTGAGTGGAAGAGGCTCATAATTGGCTGATAAACATAGTGAAGAAAGGAACCTCACAGATAGATCAAGAGGGGATGGAAAATCCTTTTGCACACTCGGGAGAACACTAGAATGGAAGGTATGGCCCAAGGGAACTAGAGCAGTGAAGGGAATACTTCCTTGTGTTGGGTGGTGTAGGTATTGGGGAGGCCAAGCCATATCTTGTGTAGGTGTCCATAGCTCTGTGGTTGAGCTCACTAGCTTATCAATTCTACCTGTCCATTTCCTTAGTAGTATGAGAAACCCAACTGTAGGTTAGATCGACTGTGGTTTGATGTGTGTGAGTCATTTCCTTAGTAGCCTGTGAAACCCAATTGCATATTGTTTTGGCGGGACAGTCTGTGAAATCCAACTATGTGTTGGCTTGACTATGTGGCATATGTTCTGCCTGCATGTGTGTTTTGATGTATGCTGACTTGGCTGAGTAAGACCAAGAAAACCATCTGTTAGTTGGCTTGGGTGGATCTTAATGTGAGTATTGGTTTGGATGAGTAAGTCCTGGTAAAACCAACTGTGTGCTGGTTAGGCTGAGTAAGTCCTGATAAACCCAATAGTATTTGGCTTGTATACCTACAGCCTGATAAGCCCAATAGTGTATTGGTTTGGCTGGGCAGTCTGAGAAACCCAACTGTAGATTGGATGGACTGTGTTTGATGTGTTATAGCTGTGTGTGATTCTGTTGTTCCCTAGTTCCTTATGGAAATCTTTCCAAGCTCGGGGGTGGCTATGATGTTGAGAGATTAATGAACACACTGGCCTATGGTTGGGTGGAACGTTGCATCGACATAGCTAGTTGCGGGACAACTATATCATCAAAGATAAGTATTCTCTGTTATGCTATTTCTACAATTAATTTGCTTATGAATTGTTATGTTCATGTTGAATACTTATTGATGACTAAGTAGAAGCTTACTTGTGTATATTTTTCTGCATTTGCATCTATATTTACCTTGTATTTTTCAATTCTTTTTTTCCTAAGCCCACGAGGGCTGGAAGCCTGATCAAAGGGTCAGAATATCTCTAATTTAGTGTTTTCGCCCCTTGGAGGGTGGGAGCGAAAAAGTGCAGAAAAGTTCTAAGCCAAAAGTAACTTTTTGATTTCCGAAGTTGGAGGTTGGAAAGCGGAAGTCCGAAGTGGAGGAAAGGCTAAGGTCGAAATTTTATTTTTTCAGTTCCCGAGTTCTGCATTGGAGGGCGGAAAGGCGGAATGAGAAAGGCAGAACCATGGAAAGAGTTTTCAGTCATTTACTTGTTTTCCGACTTTCGATTTTCGAAGGTGGAACCGCGGTTGAAGAAATTTGTCGATCACTATGTTTCTGACTTTTGAAGTCAGAAAGCGGAAGTGCAGAAGGTGGAAGGCGGAAGGCCATTGAACTACTTCGTCGAAAAGTTGTTTTCTTGAATTTTGAGTTTCGAAGGGCGGAAAGGGGAAGTACAGGAGGTGAAAAGTGGAAGAGTGCTGAAATGCTCCGTCACACATTGAGTTACCGATTAACAGTTTCTGAGATCGGAAGGGCGGAAAGTGGAAGTGTGGAAGGTGGAAGTTGGACCATTCCATCTGTCGAAACCTTGAAGTTTGGGCAGAAGGTGATTAACGATCCTGTCGCATTTATAGTTTTCGGCTCTCGAGTTCCGCAAGGCAGAAGGTGGAGTTCGAAAAGGACAGGTACAGTGTGGATAAGGTGTTTCCATTCGTAGATGGGATCTGTGGAGGGAAGAACTACTATTACAATGGTTTCTAATCCTGAGGATGAAGGTTGAAGTGTGTGATAACGTCCATGCCCTGTGTTTCGAAGGATAACAAGGGTTCTTGAAGTAAAATTTTTAATTATCCACATTATGGGGTATGGGGACATTACATATACATACTTATACATATACATACTTATACTTATACATATACATATAAATATGTATATCTATACATATTTATACATATACATATAGATATGTATATGTACATGTATATATATATTTTTTAAAAGTGGTTCACAATGGAATCCCAATTTTACATCATGGCTACGTCCACTTGGGAAAATATCTTACACTCGCTAGGCAAGTATACATGAAAGTGGGCATCATTAATCACGATAAACGACTCACCAGCCTAATATTTCATTACATATAAGGGCTCCTAAGGAGCAAATGTCCCCAGTGAGATTCAAACCTGGGTGGAGAGCGCAATAACCAAATCTCCTAACCACCCGAGCTACACCCAATGGACTGTACATTTATATTCATATATGTATATTAACATATACATATATATACATATGTATATACATCTATGTGTATATATACATGTAAATACACACACACACACACACACACACACACACACATTTATATATATATATACACATAGATGTATATACATATACATATACATATACATGTATATGTATATATGTATATGTATATATGTATATGTATGTATACATATATGTATATATATATATATATATATATCTACATGTATATATATGTACATATATATACATATACATGTATATATGTATCTATACATGTACATGTATATATGTACATGCACATATATACATATATACATGTATAAATTTATGTGTATATGTGTATGTCACAATAATATTTGAACTCAAAATTTGACGAGAAAATTCCGACGCAATCCGATGAAATTGACCTTGTCGTCATATTTTACCGTTGTAATTACAATTAATTTATTTAATTTACCAAAGTTGATGTCGAATTTGTGACAACCGTCGAATATCCTACTCAAGTAGTCGGATTTTCGACTTCTGTAGCAAAAAATATGATGAACAGGTTACAACAGTAACTATGTTACTGTCGTCGGATATGCAACGATCTATTATTTTTAAAAACCATATATTAGGATTATTCCACCATGTTTGCTATACAAGCGATGGTTTGCAAAAGTTATAATCTTCAAATGGGCTATTTTACTTACAAAAAGCCACAATTATTTCAATTGTTATTATGATTAAAAATAGTGAAGTGTGGAGCTTTATTTTTTAAGATCGATAATCATCAACCAAGCTTGGTATCGGAAAATGTCACACCATAATAATATTCCTGATCCACACGATCAAAATCGTGACTTGTTTGCTAGATTGTGGGATGGACTAAAAAGAAAGGGTGATGGGAAATGTTATTGTCCATGTAGTCAATGCAGGGGCTTTAAAAAGAGAAGAATAAAATCAAAACAACTAAAATACATTGTAGGGGATATGGACATGCTGAGCGGGGACATGACTATCGTCCATTGGTAAGTTTTTCATTATATATGTCTTTATATTGATCGTTTTTGTAAATGCATGTATCATTTTAATATTTCTTATATTAAATAATATCTCTTGATGGTTTCATGTAATTATAAAGGAAATACCTCCTATGACATATCGCCCAGAGGATGTGCATTCAGAATAAGCATTGGTGGAACACAGAGCTATGAATAATGAAGAACAAGTTAATGCTCATATTGAAGAAGATGATCATACTGATAACATAGTTGAAGATGATAGTACAAATACAATGATCCATGATACATTCAATGTTATAATGGATGATGATGATGATGATCATGAAAATGATGACTTTGATTATGTTCATGATTTACCTTTTCTTAAGAAGGCATGCAAATCCCTTTTATGAAGGCTCCAACACAAATATTCTCTTTGCTATATTGTTGATAATGAACTTGAAGGTTATGAATGGTCTTTCAAACACATGAGTAACACATAAGTTAAGGTATGCAATATATTCCATCACATAAATATGATCGTGATAAATGTTCTCTTTGTTCCTCTAATAATTTATTGTTAATTCGTCAGTAAAATAAATACGGATAAAACATGTTTCATTAATATTATTTATATATAATATTAACTAGTTTTTTACTTTAATTTGTTGTAGCTTGATAGCTGAATTTTTGTTACCATCATCAAATATTTTACTCGCACATATTGAGATTTATCTGTCATCATGAAAATAATTGGAATGCAACATGAAGAAATTGATGAATATCTCGATGACCATATTATATATCATAAACAACATGAATTTGAAACAAGATGTCTGGAATGCCATATCAGTAGATATCAACCAGATAAAGTGACAAAAAATGGTTCCTCGCAAGTTTCTTTGTTATATTCCCATTATTCCACGTTTGTAACGCCTGTTTATGTGCAAAAACATAGCACAATTTATGGATTACCATGCACATAATAAAATTCAAGATGACATTCTTCGAATGCATGCAGATGGTTCTACATTTAGAGATATGGAGAAAAAATGGCCACACTTTAAAGAAGATCCTTGTAATGTTAAGCTTTCTTTGGTAGCAGATGGTGTCAATCCATTTGTAGAGATGAGATCTATTTACTCAGGGTGGCCTATTTTTGTTATCAACAATAACATTTCTCAATGGTTGTCAATAAAGAGGGAGAACATAATGTTGGCAATGATTATTCCAGAATTGTGTCTACAATAATTTTTTTTTAATGTAGTGGCATCTCATTTGTCGTATTTTGTTGCATAATGTCATATACATTTTTTTCTTTTACTCTTGTGTATTATTTATATATCTTAATGGTTGTAATAATTATATGTCTTATATGTTCAAATCAATCAAGCAAGTACCAAGTTAAAGTTATGAATGTATATATCGAGCCTCTTAATGACGAACTACTGAAGCTATGTAATGAAATCACTATGTATGATGTATCTAGATCACTATGACAAATGGAATTTCAATTCCATGCAATGCTTGTATGAATAGTACATGATGCCCCAGGGTTAACCCATTTTTGCGGTATGTTATTATAATGTTCACTTTAATAGTATTTAATTTTATGAAGTTGATATATTATGCATGAATGTTTATTTAAATAATCCATTCATTTTATATAATTATAATTGACATAGTTAATCCATCTTTTTATGCAAGTCTTCAAACAAAGGGAAAATTTGCATGTCCAGTTTATGGTCCTAAGATCAAATCTCATCATTCAAAAAGTTTACAAAAGGAGGTGTTTGATGAGTATAGGCACTTCCTCTCTAAGAATCATAGGCATCGAACTACCAAAAAACATTTATTCAATGGGAAGCAAGAGACTGCATTAAAACTGCAGAGAATGCCACCTCACCTATGGAAGTTGCAATATAATAGAAATCGTCAAGGTACGTACATAACAAATTGTCTATCTATCGTCATATATGAAATGTTTTGATTTTGTTTCATTGTGTTGTTTATTGTAATTGGCATTGATTTCTATAAATTCTTTATAAACTATGATTCATGGTAGTCGTCGTGATCATGAAGGCATTAATGGGCTTCCATAAGGAATGAAAAGTTATCCTAAACAATTTAGTAGGTTTTCGTAATATGAGCACCTACAAATTGCTTATATGTTTGATACAATGCATATCGAAAATAATGTGGCTGAAACATTACGACGAATATTGGATCTAGCGACAAATAAAAAATTGTCAAATTTTGCAATGACATTCAGGAAGCCAATCATGCAGTGAAATATGCCATTCACTTACATAGCAATGGAGACCAAAATAATATAAACTCACTTCCATGCTTGTTAATGGAGCAACAAAGCAATGTTGTAAAAGAAGTCATATGAAAAATTAAATTTCCCACCGGATTTTGTTCGATCATGAACAATATCATAACCAAGAAAGGTGATTTTGTGGGGGTGAAAACACATGATTAACATGTCTTCATCAATATTTCACACACACACACACACACACACACTCACATATTACTATATTTTTTTTATTCTACTGCATATTGTTTCTATTTTTGTCTACTTTTTGTAAAAAATAATGAAACAATTTTTATATTGTTACAGTACGTTCTACCTCTATCTCTCCTAGACAACTTCGACAACACTATCAAACAAGTTATATATGATCTTGGAAAATACATGAAGTAAGTAGCGATATTTTGCATGCATAAAGTGTTTGTTTAATTCATTGTAGGACTTATATTTGATATTTCTTTTTATAATTATTTTGTAATATAATGATTTTTTTTATTAAATCTCATGATTTGTTTGCATCACTTGTAGATGATTGTCATCTAAAGAAATCCATAAAAAAGATATAAAGTATTGGAGGAGAGAAATTCCTCTTCTCATGTGTGAAATGCAAAATCATATACCTTCGACATTTTTCAATGCACAAGAATGCTACCTGATACACCAAGTTGAGGAGATTGAATTGTGTGGACTTGTACACTCAAGGTCCATTTGGATGGTCGAGAGGCACTTGATTTTTTTTAAGGGTTTGGTTAGAAAACAAGCACGTCCCGAGGGTTCTATGGTGGAGGCATATATGGTATACCAAAACATGATGTATATTAGTGAATACCTTCCTAAATTAGCATCAAAGCTCAATTTAGGTCGCATTTGTGATCCAGACTCCAATAATAATTTCAAAGGGGAGTACCTGAAGGGGAAAGGTAGATTAAGGAAGGTAAAATCTAATTATTATCTAGCAGAGATTAATTATAGTACATTTGACTGTTGATTTTTATGTATATATCATACTTATTTCATTTTCAATATCAATATGCATCAGTTAAAAGTGTATACCATGTTAGGTGAATATATATTTGTACTTAATTGTAATTTTATTTTCATTAAGAAGTTGGTCGTGAGTGGGATACACTTCATTTATACATTGCAAATAATCTTGATTGGATGAAGTTATGGATTGAATGATGTGAACAATTTGGTCATGCAACATCATGGGAAGGTGTGGCTTCATTGGTTAAAGCAGCTCATCGCAATGGAGATACCAATCTTACAGAAAGGGAAATCGATTTAGAATATGGTTTAAAATATAAGTGGGAAAGCAAATTAATTAGCCATACTATTTTATTTTTTTCAAATATATTGATGCACACATTGATTTCTTTCCTTGCAGAGCATAAAGATACACTTAATCATGATCAATTCAGGATGTAATCTTTATGTGTATGGCTTCTTGCAGGTAAAACACCATAAGGCTATGTGCTGCAATGGTCGTAAATTTCACATCAATTTTTTTGAAGAAATGATGAAAAATTTAGATTGTGGTGACCAATGTTTCCTCTAGAAGTGATAGACATCCATAACTCTTAGAAAATCAATATTATGGGTATTTCGAAGATATTATTCAGTGTGATTTTAACTCCTTAAAATTAGTTATGTTTGTTGTCAAATGGTATAGGTTACAATTGAATCAATGTGATCCTGATATAACTATTATTGAACATGCTAATGAATTTACCATGGTTAATACAAGGTTGTTTGAGCCAGGAACAGAGCCCTATATTCTTCCAAGCCAATGTGAACATGTATTTTAATCTAAGGTTCCAGGTAGAGGGGGTTGTTCATTTATCGTAAGACATGATCCAAGGGGAATGCTGCTAAAGTACAATGTGGAGGAAGATAATGAAGATGGTCTTTGAAGAAGAAGATGATGATCAACTTGAGTTAAATGATCATTTTCCATAGGAAATGATGAAGAATTGGTTGAATCAGATGATGTAGTAGACAATGTCCATGGAAATGATATCGACGATGACATGATGATCGAAATTGACATCGATGACAGTGATGATATAGCCAATCCTTTACCATGTTGAATCTGGATCGAATTATATAGATGATGGATTGGATGAAGAAGATGAAGTCCATTTAAGTGTATGAGGTATGCCTTAATATATCTACTCTACTCTATATATGAGGTATTTTAAGTTTTTTTGTCATTTTATTATATGTTGGCATATGTTATAAGAGACATTGCTTCTTAAGTATGACAAAAAACATAATAAATATTTTTTTTGTACATAGATTTTGTTGGTTTATGAGGAATTGAGAGTGACGTGGGGGGGGGGGGGTCAAATGAGCTCCCACCTTCACAAGGTTGTACTTGTTTAGTAGAGAATATTGTTATTGGATAAATATACTCAAGAGGAATCAAGCCAGATCTCCATAGTCCAAGTGGACATAGAACAAATCAAGTACAAAATACAATCTACTTTCCTAGATCAAATAGAAACACAAGTTAATAGATAGATCAATTACATGAAGTATGAAAATCCTCTTCTCTCTTTGTTGATCCAAGCTCCAGAGCCTTCAGGTATTAAGCTGCAAAAACGTGTAAAGCAAGTGGAAATAAGCAAACGGTACATGCATATCCAAACATGAATTGATATAAGCTAACAGTTAAGGAAGAAAGCTCTAAACATCATCAACATAATAACATTTATGGAAAGAGATTTGTATTAATGTAATCAAGGAGATACATAGAATTACATAGAGAAGGAATTCCACAACCTAGCATTAACGTTGAAACCTTCCATCCAACAATCCAAGCCAAGCCTCCAAAGAGTGATGGTAATCCTCCCAAAGAATGAGATCTTGCCTCCCAAAGGACGATAGGGATCACCTAGAAATTCCACTAGCATAAGAGTACCATAGTCCTTCCTCCCTTCACAATGGAGAGAGGGTTTAATTTATAAGGCTAAAGGGATAGAGTAGGTTGAGGATTAGGAGGAGGGGTCTAAGGGATCTTCCCCATAGGTTAGGGAACCAAATGCCACCTCACCTAGATGATAGGGAAAGTCCTGAACCTCATCCACCTTCGAGAAGGGCCTCAAAGCTTCGTTTTTTTCCCTCTAAATACCATTGATGCACTTTGCAAGAAGGGAAAGAGCACCGACACACCTTGAATGAGGGTAAAGAGTGCCACCGATGCACCTTTCATGAGGGGAAAGAGCACTGATGCACCTTTCCTTTGGAGAAAGAGCGGCTGCCTTCTTAGAGGGGAAAAAAGGTACGGAAAGAACCTCCTATTCAATGCCATTCGGCCAAGGGAACTTTAGGTATTGAGGCATATGGTTAACACATGGCTCAACATGACGAGATTTTGATGTAACATAATGCCCCTCAAAGCATGAAGTTATAGGAATGCGATAGGTGAATGCTTTTCTAAGTGAAGAAATTGAAGGCAAGGATGTTGGCTAGAAGTTGCTGCAGTACCACTGACTCAAATCTCAAATGAGTCATAACATGGCTGCCGACCAATAAAATGCAGATCCATGGTAGTAAAGACCGACTGAGCACAATCATGGCTACTAGACACACGCATAGATCCATGATGAGATGATAACATAGGCACGACTAATAAAAAGTGGATCCATGTAATATGAATCGAAACAAACTCCATCGTAACCTGGGAGAGAAATCAATAAACCCAGGGTCTTCAAGCAGAGCCCACAATGATACAAATCTAACCATGTGATTACAATGTCTCGATGTCAAACTTGGTAGAAACCACTTGATTACAGGTCATTGATGTAAACTATTAACAAGTGCGAGGGAAATCACCAATGATGTCAATGATTCCCAAGGTATCTCAGTACATACCATCAAATCTAAATAAAGGACTTGGAGTTGAACACTCAATGGAATCTTTCAATCAAGAGTCAATGATGTGGAGTCATGTTGAAAGCGAGGTAACCTGCCATTGAGGCATGTAGGCCCTTAGGTACTTGTCTTGGTTTCTAGGTCTAATCCTTGGATGAGGTGTTGAATTCGACAGGAATAGACTCTTTGAAGGAGGGCCATGATGAATCCCCCATCATCAACATCAAAAACTATCAAAGATGTTTAGGAGTAAACCAGACTGTAGAGTGGTGTACGAAACTGACTTAGGGATGATCGATATCATAGAAGGTAAACTAATTGAAGATAGTGAAGAGATGACCAAATATCTCTTGAACATGGGCATGGCATGACTTGGAAATATTGACATGAGAATGATACCAATCCCCTAATGCAACTGACGGCGGGAGTATTCTTGGACAACTCAAGCGAGGTAATAAGACTCATGGAATCAGTAGGACTCGAAGACAAATGGAATACCCAAGTACTGAAATGCATATGCAAATGAGTGCCATGTTCAAGAGTGACTATGTACTGCCATACCAAAATACAATATCTTTCCTTAATTTCCCCATCATGAAGGATGAGTGCCTCTTTTCATTTTTATGATTTCAAAGAGGGTAACAAACACTCCTTATAACTCATCAAGCGATGAGTCCATTCTCATATGTTTTATGAACTTGAGAAAGGAGGGGTTCATTCCCAGAAAAGGTTCCTTCATCGTTTGATTTTATAAGTTCGATGAAAGCAAACTCATTTGTCGTTTCATGTTTAGAGAGTCTAAAATGACTAAGAAGACTCCAAAATGGACTTTTTTGTAGATTTAGTCACTGAGGCCTAAAAAAGTATAAAATGATGCCCAGGAGAATTATTCCAGTCATGATTGTTTGGAGTATACCTTTTTTCTTAATTAGTGACCCCTGGTTCGAAAAAGGTGTAAACTATCACCAGGAAGACGACTCTTTAGGTCCTTTTACGAGCATGAAGAAGACAAGTTCACTCGACAATCTTTTCACATTTTAAGAGTCCAAAAAGAGCTTAAAGATGACTCTTTTTTATAAACCAATTTTAATGAGTCTGAAAAATAGTAAAAATATACTCGATACCTCTTCACTAAGTTTTTAACGAGCACGCCAAAGGTATAAAAGGTGCTCGGAACCTTTTTCATGTTTGGACCCAAAGCACAAAAAAGCGATAAAGTAAGCTCAAATCGATTTTCATGTTTTAACCAGGGCATGAAAAACGAAAAGTAACCTCAACACCATCTTACTATTTTTAATGAGCTCAAAGATCAATTGAAAGAATGCTCAAGGTACCTGCTTCATTTTTTAATGAGCTTGACATAGAATAAGAACTATGCTCAAAGGGTCGTTTCATGGTTTAACGAGCTCGAAACTAAAATACAGTATGCTCAAAACGTCTCCCATTGACGGGTGATTTCCCAAAATGATGTGCAGTGGTTGGTACTTTCCCCCAGTATAACTGTCAAGTAGCTTAATACCAACATAAAGAGGTAGGGTACATGCCCCCCAAGCTTCGTTTCGTCTGCTTTACAAGCAGATGAAATGAATGTTCAAATATTGAGTCTTGACATAATGGAATAATCCGTTTCATTTTTTAATGAGATTGACACGAAAAGGGAATTATGCTCAAGGTCAGTTTTATTTTTAATGAGCTTGAAACCAAGAATAAACATTTCTCAAGGTGACCTGTTTCATTTTTACACAAGCTTGAAACGTAAAATAACTATGCTTGTGGGGACCTGTTTCATATTTACGTAACCTTGAAACAGAATAGGAACTATGCTTGAGGACATTCGTTTCATTTTTTAATGAGCTTGACACAGAATGGGAACTATGCTCATGGGCATCCGTTTCATTTTTTAATGAGCTTGACACAGAATGAGAACTTTTCTCACAGGCATAAGTTCCATTTTTAATGAGATTGACATAGAAAAGGAACTATGCTCACAATGTCTATTTCATTTTTTAATGAGCTTGACACATAATAGGAACTATGCTCGCAGAGATTTGTTTCATTTTTTAACGAGCTTGACACAGAATGTGAACTATGCTCATAGGGTCGTTTCATGGTTTAACGAGCTCGAAACTAAAAGAAAGTATTCTCAAAATGACTCCCATTGACGGGTGATTTCCCAACATGATGTCCAGTGGTTGGTACTTGCCCCTAGTATAACTGTCAAGTAGCTTAATACCAACATAAGAGGTAGGGTACATGCCCCCCCAAGATTTGTTTCGTCTGCTTTACAAGGAGATGAAATGAAGGTTCAAATATTGAGTCTTGACACAATGGAAGAATCCGTTTCATTTTTTAAAGAGCTTGACACGAAAAGGGAATTGTGCTCAAGGTCAATTTTATTTTTTAATGAGCTTGAAACCAAGAATAAACATTTCTCAAGGTGACTTGTTTCATTTTTACACAAGCTTGAAACATAAAATAACTATGCTTGTGGGGACCTGTTTCATTTTTACGCAAGCTTGAAACAAAATAGGAACTATGCTTGAGGACATCCGTTTCATTTTTTAACAAGCATGACATAGAATGGGAACTATGCTCACCGGCATCCATTTCATTTTTAACAAGCTTGACATAGAATGGGAACTTTGCTCAAAGGCATCCGTTTCATTTTTTAAGGAGCTTGACACAAAATGGGAACTTTGCTCACAGGCATCTGTTTCATTTTTTAACGAGCTTGACACAGAAAAAGGAACTATGCTCATAGGAATTTCTAAGCCAACATGATTTCCAGAGGTTGGTGGGTTTCCCCCTTACTTAAGAAGCTAGTGACTCAACTCCAGTATGATGTTCATAGGCTGGAGCCATGCTCCTCATTTTAATTATGATGGGAAGAAGCTAACTGGTAGGGGAAGGAACCACAAGAACACGCAGGATATTCATGGAAGCATAATGAATAGGAGTCATACAATGATATAGTTTAATGAAGGAAAGCTGATCAACAGTCACAATCTTCCCATCATGCAGAAAATACATCTCTCGAAATAATGTGGACACTACAACTTTCATGGAGTAAACATAATCATGCCCAAGGAGAAAATTAAAATCTAAGGGAACTTGGACGACCGTAACATCGATACAGACAATTTTTCCTTCCAAAGTAATAGGAAAACAAGGAAGGATCCCTAAAGGCGCAGTAGGTCTTCGATTAAAATCCAGTATCTGATTAGTGGCTGGCACAAGTGGAGGAAAACCTATGGATTTCTAAGTAGTAGAGGATAGAATGATAACAGAAGCCCCTTCGTTAACAATAGTGCAGAGTATAATCTTGGCAGTAACTCGCACATATATCTATAAAGGAACACTTGAATGAAGACGATACTCTGTTAGGTTACTCCATTCAAAGGAAATAACCTCATTACTTGGAGAGGGTTTTGTCGAAAGTGACAAAATTTCTTCTTGAGTAGAACAATCAGAACTAACTACAAAAACTTCAGTTGGTTTCAGATCACTCTCAACTGGAAGAGAGGGAGAAGATGAAGACTGTGTCGAAGAGACTACTTCAATATTAACACTTTCTGACGAAGGAGTGGGATCGGGTGGAGATGACATCGAATCAACCACTTTAACTTCACTCTCGAAGGGGAGAGTGGGATCGACCGCTTTGACTTCACTCTTCAAGTGAAGAGCGGGATCGACCAAGGTTAGAACTGGATCGACCACTTTATCAACCAATGGGATGTTAAGGGACAACTTATGATAACCTATTTGAAGCCGTTGCTGAGGAACACTAATATCTTCCAACAAATTTGAAGCTTCACCCATGCAAGGACAAAGGTAAGTACGGTGCATATCCCTACATAGCAAGCACGGATACCTGACTTTTCCTTTACGACTATTAACCGCAGAGTCACTAGTTAAGGGGGCATCATCAGCATAATGACCAGAGACTGATGACACGGGCTGTTTAGACTACACTTCCGACACATGGGAAAGATCGGGACATTCCTTGAGAAGGTGACCACCCTTGAAAAGTCTACAAGGGAACTTAGGTTTACGCGAGCCAAAAATAGGTACATAAATACTCCCAGCATGATAATCAGTGGATGGTGGGATTCCAACATGATGATCAGAGGTTGGATCTATGACCTTCTGCTTAGATTTATTCTTCTTAGTCTTCCTTTTTGTCTTCTTTTTACCCACTTGTTTACTAACATCAGAGTTTTCAACAGGTGAAGAGGAAGAAAGGAAGTCGATTCAACATTCGAGGAAGAAGGACAAGGGTTAACATGAGGTTAATGATCATGCGGTAAAGGACCATGATCCGACACAAAAGGTGCATTTGGTATAATAGGATTGGAGAATAACCACACAGGAAATCCTATAGTCAATCTGGGAAGACTCAAAGTGGCCATGAAGGGAGGACCAACAACTCCATAAGGGGGAGAAACAAAAGACATACCCTGAAAAGGGGTCTCTTGACTGGTGGTCCCGAGAAAGTCTTCGATATCTGAAATATCTAAGAATCTCTGAAGTAACACACAAGTCTGTGTGCCCATTTAAAAGGCAATACCTCTAATGTAGAAAATCAGAGCTTTTAACATTTAACGATTTTGGTTGCTATAGATAATCAAAATTTTCTTGTTGTTCATAACTGCATTACTGCAATCATAAAGCCTATATAAAATATAATAATTATGTTAAAAAAATAAAGCATTCTACATTTATCTGTTGTTATTGCAGTAGATAATATATTTTTCCTTGCCCTTTATCTATGCCTTGTTTTACATATTTTAATTTTTGTATTGTATGCAAATTTTATTTGGAATATTTCCATGGTATTAGATCTAGATGTCATATAACTTATTTTTCCCCTTCTTTCAAGTGTTATTTGTTATAAGATCCAATTTTTAATGTTGTTGCAGTTGCAAATACTACAGACACATTTGATAGTGTTTCAATGGATATTTCTTCATCTGATAGAGGTATATTTTATTATTAATCTCTCTCTGTCCCTAAAAGAAATGGGGCCATTGGTTGTTGTAATTGTTAAAGTTAGAAGCTGTATTTTAGGCCAAATTTCAACATCAAATCATTTAGGATTCCTTTGTAATGATCCATTTGTTTTTTGCTTTAGGATTGAACTTAATAAGGTCTTGGTTGGTGTATGACATCATTTAAACTTGAAAAATGTATAGTAGAAAAAATTCCCAAGTTACATTCTAGAATTGACAAGGAAATCCATCTAGTGAAAGGAGTTAACTACTATCTAGTTTGAGATGTAGTTAGTTCATCCAGAGATAAGGACATCACAATTAGTGTCCTTTCCTCGTTAAGAGCTCATGAGATACAATATAAACATATTTTTTGACAACTTATTGTTGTTTCTCTAAAACATTTTTTGGTTGGAAGTTGCAACACCATCATGTACTTTACCACAAATTCATGCTTAGTTTATACTTGATTGAGTGAATTATCCATGGTTATATTTAGTGAAGAAAAAGTTTTGTGACCCTCATCTAGCACCAAGGCTTTGAATAATGCTTTAGTAGGCTCATTGCCCAATTTTATCCAGAGTAATCGAACATGCATCTAAGCATCGATTTCTTAGGGATATCATTTACCTACAATACCTTGCATAAAATTGCATCTCCACCTTTCTTGTGTTCATCATATTGGTTCCTGTAATTTCCATTCTTTGGAATTTTGGAGAAAATCACAAATTGGGAAAAATTCGAGCTTAACTAGTCATGACTCTAGAGGGTTCCAACTTTCACCAAATGGTCTCAAATTTGAAATGTAAGGGTATGGTGAGAATTATAACATCCCAATATGGTATATGGACAATTTTTACTAGACATTATAACTCTGAAAACTTGTTTTGGGTTAAGGTGAAACAATACAATTTTACTATGAAATCGTGTTCAAATCCCCCCAAGGATGATGGCCAAATTAGCTCTCCAAATCAAGTACGACCCTCCCAAATTTCAGAACAGAGTATGGGAATGAGTATTAGACATAAATTAATATCCTTAATAATGTTTATTAATTTTTTCAAATGGATTATGATCTGCAACATTTGTAGGGTAACTTTCATAGAAACTGCCTAAGGGAAATTACATTACTAGCTAGATTTTGACATAGGAATGGTAGAATATATGGTTCTGAGAGTAATATGAAACATGGTTGTAATATATGGAATAAAAATTTATTCCAAATAACATAAAATTAAAATTAAAACCCTCCCACCAATATGATACAATACTCCTCCAAGATTGAAGCCAAAGTCATGGAAACTAGTGATTCAATGGCATGGGAATGGAAGATTTTCACACATGAGTTTCTTGGATTTTGACACACAGAGGATATAGAAATTAAATTAAAGAGTAATAAAAAATATATATATGTCACAACATCCTCAAACTCATAGAATATCTCTCATACAAATATGGTATAAAACTACTTCAAGATTGAAGCTAAAATCCATGAAGACTAGTGATACAAGGGCATGAGTATGCAAGCTTTTCATACATGTATTTATGATATTTCGACTTACAGAGCAAAATAATATTACAAAGACATGCATGATATATTTATTACCCATCATCATATAACTCATGTAAATTTCCTCATACAAATATGATATAAAGCTACTTCAATATTGAAGCCAAATCCATGAAAACTAGTTATTCAAGAACATAGGAATGCAAGTCTCTAAAATGTGTCATATTGATATTTCAACTTACAGATCACATGGAAATGAGATTACAGATCCACACATCATAAATCAAATCTTTGGCATCTACTACCTCATCAAGGCACAAGAATCACTCCAACAAGTGCACCATCGAATGTGAGTGTGGGGGAATGGAGAAGAAGGAATGAGAGAATAGGGATATAGATGAGAATTCAACAGTATGGAAATTCAACCTGCAACTAAAAATACTTCATTAATCTCCAATCATAGNCCAACTTGGAAAGGAATCCAACTCCCTCGAAATTGGTTCACAAGCAGGGAGAGTGAACACTCACCGTGCAATGGACAAGCAAAAGCTCTCCAAAATTCCAAAGAAAAATTAACAAGTGATCCAAAGCTCTTCTCATTCATCATGAAATCCTTTTATTAACTTCATGAGGCCTCATAAGGTCGAATTTCCCTCCATAGGCTTCCTCCAACTCATCTTAGTGTATTAGTAACTCATATGACACTTGTCTTCCTCTTCATGCTCCATTTCTTTCCCTAATTTGAATGGATCCCTCTAACTCCCAAATTTGACCTATTGGTGGCTATTTTTAGCCCTGTCATGTCATATTTGTCATATGTCAGCAATCAGATCTGAATTTGTCATACTTATCATATGTCAGCAACCAGGTCTGAATTTGTCATACTTGTCATAGAATCTTCCTTCATTTGTTGTCATAGAGTGCATGAAATCTCCTTCCAAGTGGCACACATTGTCTTCTATTATCTTCCTCTTCCACCAGGAAGTCCCCGTAATGCAGTGCAAGAATAAAACGATATATTCCACGCTTAACTACGCTAGAACACATCACTAACTTACACACAGTTACTAAATGATTTTAAACCTTAGCTAGAGTTAATTTTATCTTGAGTGGTTAATTGGATGCATGAGGTGTAGATAGGAAATGTGAAAAGAATGCAAATCCTAGCTACGTGACAATGCACATTTATCTTTCGATGAAAGCTACCTAAGGTATGGAAAGAGTTTTTTGTAGCCGGACTGCAAACCGGACGAATTCCCTACACCAAACAGTAACAGGCTTGTTGGGAACGTTGACTGGGGAGAATCCCTTGCTGTTGCTGCATGCGAATTTCCAGGCTTCGACAGATTGATAAAAATATATGAAATAAAAAACAAAATGAAATCAAATATATGTTCTTCTCCAGTATGGTTACCAAATTTGTTATTGTATAAATCTACTCAAGTGGACTCAAGCCATATCTCCTTAGTGCAAGTGGATCTAGAACAAATCAAGTACAAAATACAATATACTTTCCTAGATCAAATAGAAACGCAAGTTAACAAATAGATCACTTAGCTAAAGTATGAAAATCCTCTTCTCTCTTTGTTGATCCAAGTTCTAGAGCGTTCATATATTGAGCTGCAAAAACCTGTAAAGCAAGTGGAAACAAGCAAACAGTACATGCGAATCCAAACATGAATTGATCTAAGCTAACAGTTAAGGAAGAAATCCCTAAAAATAATCAACACAATAACATTTATGGAAAGAGATTTGTATTAATGTAATTAAGGAGATACATATAATTACATAGAGAAGGAATGTCACAACCTAGCCTTAACGTTGCAGCCTTCCATCCAACAATCCAAGCCAATCCTCCAAAGAGTGATGGTAAGCCTCCCAAAGGATGAGATCTTGACTCCCAAAGGATGATAGGGATCACCTAGAAATTCCACTAGCATAAGAGTACCATATTCCTTCCTCTGTTCACAATGGAGAGAGGGTTTAATTTATAAGGCTAAAGGCATAGAGTAGGTCGAGGATTAGGAGGATGGGTCTAAGGTATCTTCCCCATAGGTTAGGGAACCGAATTCCACCTCACCTAGATGATAGGGAAAGTCCTCCACCTCATCCACCTTCAAGAAGGGCCTCTAAGCTTCATTTGTTTCCCTCTAAACACCATTGACGCACTTTGCATGAAGGGAAAGAGCGCTAGCGCACCTTGCATGAGGGGAAAGAGTGGTACTGACACACCTTTCATGAGGGAAAATAGCGTCAGCACACCTTGGATGAAGGGAAATAGTGCCAACGACGCACCTTTCATGAGGGGAAAGAGCGCTGGCACACCTTTCCTTAGGAGAAAGAGCGCCTGCTTTCTTAGAGGGGAAAAAAGGTAAGGAAAGAACCTCCTATTCAATGCCATTCAACCAAGGGAACTTTAGGGATTGCGGCATAGGGTTAACACATGGCTCAACATGAGGAGATTTTGGTGCAACAATATTAAGTTATTCTTGAATCAAAGAGAAGTTCGATAATGCAATGCATTCATTGTCATCATCATCACCATCCTCATTATCATCATTATACTCATCCTCATCGTCATCATCCTCATTTTCATCATCATCATCATCATCATCGTCACTGCAATCAACATCGTTGTCGTCATCATTATCCTCATTCTCATCGTCATTATCGTCATTGTCATCATCCCCATTGTTGGCATCTTCTTCATCATGATCATCATCCTCATCCTCATCATCATTATCATCGTCATTATCATCATCTCCATCGTCATCATCCTCATCCTCATTGTCATCATCCCCATCGTTTCTATGTTCATCATCATCATCCTCATCCTCATCGTCATTATCATCAAAATTATCATCATCCCCATCGTCATCATCCTCATTTTCATCATCATCATCATCACTGTTATCATCATCATCATCATTGTCATAATCATCCTCATCCTCATCGTCATTATCGTCATTGTCATTATCCTCATTGTCATTGTCATCATCATCACTGTGATCATCATCATCATCATCATCATTCCCATTGTTGTCGTCTTCATCATCGTCATCGTCATCGTCATAATCGTCGACATTGTCATCATCCTCATTGTTATTGTCATCCTCATTGTCATCATCATCTTCATCCTCATCGTCATTATTGTCACAAATACTAGCAAATGAAATATAAATGATCTAAAAAATTGCAACTTCTTCAATATGCTCATAATTTACCAACTTGAAAATAATGCAAAATACCAAAGTTATAATACCATAATTCAAAATAACAAGTCATACTAACACAGAGGTGTGAAAATGCACTTTGTATTGTGTAATAATCCATTCAATTAACAAAAATGGGCTTCATGGCTTTGGATGAAGCTGAAGTTTACATCCAATTATTCCATCTACAAGTGGAAGCCATAGGATTGCTTTTGGTGATGTGTATATTTGAAAATAATCTCATTTTTCTAATTATTAATTTTTATATATAGTGGTCGGATTTTTGATGCATGATTTGTCAAATGATGATATGATACCTCTAAACTACTGCTCCAATGTGATGGATCACATTCCTAGAGCCCTCTCACCTTAGTCCATACATGGGACCTCACATAGATGTTCAAAACTTAGGTTGGTTCTCTAAGTCCATGTTCTTCTTTCATCTCCCATCCATGAACTCTAGTTCGATTCAATGAAACCTTCTATTTGGGGCATTACTTATTAGCATGGGCCCAATTATGCATGAAAATACTTGAACTAGGTCCATGTTAACTTATGATTCCCTAAATTGGTTCCATAACCTTCCAAACCCATTTTGGAATTGCTACTTATAATGTGAAATTGGGTCAAACCCCTAAACATTCCTAATATTTTGGCACTAACCATACCCACATATCCATTTTTGGTACCGCCACTATCAATACACAAGTCACACAAATAGACAATCGTTTTAGGCCAAAAACCCATTATATCAATATAATCAAACCTGTAAACCCTGATTAATGTTATTATTTTGTACTACTTAGATACCCTAAGGGAGAAATAATGTTATCTTACACTTAAGATCATTCATTTTCCTATTTAGACATGTTTATTCCTCTTTGTAAAGCCTCTTAGAATCTTGAACTTCCTTTATCTTTAAAAACCTTGATTTTTTCGATAGACACTTGGGTTAGCTCCCAAGGATATTCATTATCTACAATAAATTTTGGGTGATTTATTTTCTTTATTTTCTTTTTGTTTCCAACATTATGGTTTCTAGCTCATTGAAGGAATTGTTAGTCAATTAACTCTAGTTATTTGGCCTAATTTCCTTTGCTAATTTGCTAGCAAAACCCAACCCAAAACCTAATTAAAATACCGTAATCACCTATAAACCTAGGTTATTATGAAGATTAATTTATTTACTTTCTTATTAGATAATGTTTTTTTATTGAGTTCCCTTACCATCTTAGGTAAACTGATATAGTAGTGGATAAAGTGTGCAAATCGATTTTTTTTAAAACAATCATATTTCAATGATTTGATCTCCATGGACTATGCCATTCTATAGCATCACACACATGTATAATGAGCCCTAGAGGATTGTTTGTGGAATAATACCCTCTATTTCAACCTTAAGCCATGGATTGAACCCAAAAATCCATCCTTGATCTTCCAAATCTAAATATGAGCACAATTTTACAAACATAGACTAAATATACTCTTTGCAAGGTTTGCATTGTCGTTAAAGACCCCATGCATTTTCCATGAGTCTTAGTAGTAAATTTTATCACTTAATTCCTTTGATTTGAACCTCTACTTATGGAATGATGACATTTTTGTTTCTGACAACGACGACACTGATGATTTAATGATGATCATCTCTATGGCAACGATGATGGCCATGATGAAAATAATGTTGATAGTGGTGCAAACTACAATGACAACGATGATTTTGTTATCATCATCATCATCATCATCATTGTCACTGATGATGATGATGATGATGATGATGATTACTGATGACGACGATGATGTTCTTGATGATGATGATGATGATGACGACAATGATTATCATGATGATGGTGATTGTTACAGAGAGAAAATTCCTATGGCTTGGGGTAGACCACAACAGACTGAATGACACCAGAAATCAATCCATTTCAATATTTAAGAGAAACAAATGCTGCTAACACTAAGGGATATAGAACATATCTTATTTCGGATGGTTGAAGTAGATCCCCATTGAGATTTTCCAACACGCTTGTACCTATAATTCACTCTCAACAACAACAAGCAATGCAAGCATGATATATGTTAAAGTGTTAGGCCTACTCTAGCATATATAAATCCAACATGTATAATCAAATACAACTACATCTATGGATCAAAACATTCATAGTCATACAAATGTAATGGACGAGAAATGGATATTTCTATTAATAATAAATAGAGATAACAATGACAAACTCTATCAGAACCTCGTCAAAATGGAGAAACCGAGTCCCCCACCTAGGCCTCCACCACTTCAATCCTCCATCTCAATGGAAAGCTCACAAGACAATGGCAAGCTTGGGAAGAGCAACAATGTGTGCTCAAAAGGACAAAGGGATGCAAACTCAAGCATAACCAATATGGGGCAACAATGAACTATAGTTTCCTTGCTCTCAAAGGTTCTCGTCCTTCAATGCATCCAAGAGGCTTAATAGATAGCCCTACAATAGGTAGTGAAGGGTCAATTCATAGCGTTTCCAGGAATATAGAAGGCCAAGAGTCAAGTTATTCAGGACTCATTGAGGAAAATTCCAAAACTTTACATTTTTATGCACATTTCTTGATGTATGTGGGTTACAGTGGAGAAAGCTGTGTATACATGTGAGTATCATCTTAAAAGTCACGTACAACAATAAACATATGTTTTTAAGGTAATTTCTTGGAACAACAAAGTATAATTCGAGAAAGGGGGGTCCAAAGAGTTTGGAGAGGGACATGGGCGGCCATAAAAGTATGATATACCAAGTGTGGTAAAATCAACTATAACAGATGCCCCCTAATGTGTGAGGTCAGAGGGGTAACATGATGGTCAAAATACATTATATCCATCCCATAAGTGGACCCATGTGGAAGAACCATCCACTCATCAGTCCAATACAATGATAAATCTTAGCATGCAACTGTAAATATACATGTATTAGTCCCAGATACATAAGAGTACAATGGCCATGAATAGGCATAACAAACATATGTCACATGTGGTCATCGCCACGTACAATATATAGTGAACAAGATCTCCACAATGGACGAAGATATCTGATAATACACTGGAATCTGGTCATGAGAGCTGATATCTCATAAATACTGGCATGTTCAAAGAGGTAGCATATGTGGAATTCCACCAAGCTTGGAGGTCTTCTACGCAAACCATTATGAGTACATGTCCCATCACGTGAATAAAGGTGTCAATGTCGAACATGACGGTCCATTGTCTGATAACTGGTCATTGATGTATACCTTTAACAGATGCGAGATATCCCACCAATAAAGATAACGAGAATCGAGGTACAAAGTGCAATCTAACAAGTGTGAATATCTGTGTTGAGGTCGAACACTTGAAAGAATCCATCTATTAGGGGACATTGGTGTATTCCCAAAACTGTTGATGGCGAGAGGACCTGACACTGATGACTACAAGTCTCAAGGCACTCAATGGACTCTATACTCCTATTCCAGAATAAATGATATGAATTCGATGGAATGGAATCTACTGGAAGGAGGGAATTAATACATCCCTCATCAACCAACACAAGGTACTCAACAACCCTGGATAATTTGGAATAACTTGAACGAACAAGATGTGCACGAACCAGTAACTGTATCGAGAATGGACGACATGCAAAGACAAGATAACTGAGGAATGGCCAACTCAGGATAAAAATTCCTTAGAACAAGAGAATAAGGCATATGGTGACTGAATATGCAACATAGACTTAACACGCAAACTGGGACAACTCTGTGACATAGGAGGCATCGATAGAGGCTCCATAGGGCCTGGAAGCATAACCAGTCGGTGGAGAAAACTTAGAATAATGAGTACAAATCCTAAAGTCATACTAATAACCTAACCAATGGATGTGATAAACAATGCTCTATTCGAAGGTGACACAACTCAAAAACTGACAAAAGTAATATCATTTCCCATCTGGATTTTTATGTTTTCTATTTTTTTTTCTTCCCAGATTAGAAAGCTTGAAAAAGAATAAAAGTTCTTATAGTACATAGCTAAGAGGATATGAGTGTCGCAAGCAAGCAAACTAGTTCCAAGTAGTGGAACATACCTATGCTTAATGCAAGGAAGCATGTGCATGATAAGTACACTCAGGGGAAGGTCTCCTCCCGGTAAGGGTGATCAAGATGCAAAGGATACATAAAAGGCTCTGATTGGTTAGGATTGAGACAAGCTAGGGTTGTATGGATTATAACTTTGAAGTGGGGAGCCGAAATAAATCTCAATAAGGCAAACAAAACACATGAAATGTAATTACAACTTGACATAAAAGGTAGTCCCTATAGTAAATGGCCAGCATAAAGTTCAAGAGGGATATGAGGCTTTTGCTCAAAGACCTGATAGGACTGTAAGGGACTCCCAGACCTAAGGGAGGGATCATAGCATTGGTACCAAATGGAAAAGCATGATCTATCTAGGGCACCCATGAATAAGAAGGCTCTACCACTTACATAATGCCACTTCTAATAGCTGTGTGAAGGTTTTGTAACATTACGAAGTGGGTTCGTACCTATAGTTAAGGTGACATGGTCATAAGGCGATGTATAATGCAAGAGAACATGTGATCCTAACTTATATGCAAGTTTGAAATTATACCTGTCATGGGCACAAACGAGTTAAAGCTTCGGAGAGAGTGTACAAAAAATGGACCCTACATGACAACAATATTAGTCCAAAACAACTAGAAATAGTCAGTAAAGATGCCAAACTATAGGATATAGGGAGGATTGATCATGACAACTGCATTTAAAGGAAACAATGCGGTGAACGATGGGACATAATAAGGAATGTAAGGTGTAGACCCAATGTTCACGTATGCACTACCACCCTCGTGATGGTGAACACTGGTATTAAGACCGGGCGAAGGGAGTGAAAATCCTCCATAAATGGAGTAGAGGGTGGAATATGACCACTCCCAAATCCATGAGGAAGGTAAGGGGCTATGGTGCTCCCCAGTCCAACACCAGGGTCCGTACTAGGACTTGGAGCAGGTGACGGGATACTAGTAGTGATATCAGGAATGCTAAACATAAAAGGAGCATAACTCAAGAGAAGATAACTATACTTAAGTAATCGCGATCCCTAAATCCAACTAGCACACAAAGAGCAAACCCATAAGAAAATCTACATCCATATGCATATAAGCCAGAGGGAGGATAAATGAGCTCCTGAATGTAGCATGTATGTCTTTCCTAGGAGAGGTCTGAAACTCCCATACACTACAAGTGGAGGAGTGTAACCAATTATAGTGGCCCTCAGCTTCAACGTGTAAAGCGACTATGCTGTCTAACCCCTACTTGGCTAGGACACTAACAGAATAAACTCTACAAGTACCCCCTACGATACCTAGGTAAGGAAACTAAGGCTACCCTAATATAACCAATGCTCAGGTGGAAAGTCGTAGGAAGGATCTACCGTATGGGTAGGGTAACAAAGCCTGAAGCTCGAAAGAACCAAAGGTACCTCAAAATACCTCATATATGAATAAGATCCTGGAATATATCCAATGCTACACAGAGAGTGGCAAGGGGATATCCCCACCATAAACATGTACATTGCCTCATGCTTACTCTTATGTATGAGGATTTGTTGATGTATTTGTAACTTCAGAATGTATTCACTTGTATATCTTATATTGTATTTCATTGTACCCTGATGATCCTTCGATTGGGAGAGTCATCAATATAATAAAGCCATTTAAAGTCATTGAGGTTAACCCTCCGTTGTAAGTTGGGGTAATAGTCCCCACAATTGAGTTGAGGTTAACTCTCCGTTATAAGTCTAGGAAATGGTACCCACAATTGAGGGGTATTAGGGTTATTAGACTCTCCTAGTGAGGTTGGCCCTATAAGAGTAAAATTGAAGTGGAAAACAAGTATAAATAGAGAGCGAGACTCTCTATTTGGAACACACACTCACTCAACTATAGCGCATGAGTAAGAGAGGAGGAGCTCACACAAGTGAGAGAGAGATCAGCTGTCAGAGATCATCTTTGTGTTTTTGGGTTTTACTTTTGCTATTGGTGCTCATTCTATATCTGAGGAAGTTGTGGGGTTTTTTCCTTTATGGTTTCCCCAAGGAAAACTCTTTGTGTCTCTTGTCTCTTGTGATTATTGTTGTGCATGTTATTCTCTCAGATAAGATCCTCGATCATATTGATTAAATGATAAAATTATAACATGGTATCAGAGCTAACCTCGGAAGAAGACATTGTGTAGCTATAGAATATAGGGCTTGTTACTTTTTTGGTCTCTCTCCACATATCATCAGAAAAATGAGGCTAGGATAACTCTCCATTGAAGGGCGCATCTTTCTGTTGACACAGAATTTGATTTCGGGCATTTTCAATTTTTGACCTGTCACTACTATGGGAAATTAGGGCTTTTCACAGAAGAGTAAATTTTGAGTGATCCTAGCATAGGATTTCTCTTGTCCTCAAAATCGAAATTTAAAGACCAAGATTGAAATTTTTGCTTGGTCAAAACTCCGGAAAAGTGAAACTCTAATTTTACCTCGGACCAGAAAACCCTAAAAGACTAAAACTAGTAATTTTAGTGCATTCATTATATCTCGAGATTGGAGAAGTATCAAGAGCCAAAAATTTCATAGGAAGAAGACAAATTCCTGATGTACCCTATGTAAAAGTTTCAGCCTCATATTCTCTATATTATGGGAGATATGATTCCTACAAATCAGGGTTCCAACCTCTCCTCCGATTCATCCCTAAACAAGACACCTAGGGAAAATTGCTATATCTCGGGATACGAACATACAAATAAAATTTTGCAAGGTGTTCTAGGTAGGGCATAGACTTTACTTTGTGTGGTAAAAGTTTCAGACCCTGAAGGTGAAACAGTGACACGTGGCAGTCTGTACAAGTTTGCTATGCTGAATAGTCCTGAAACAAGCCACCTTGGGAAAAATCTCATGAGTCGTAATTGGTGAAACCAATCTGCTAAAATCTATGGTTTTGGAAAGAGGACAGATGAAGCAATCTTAGTATGAAATTTTAGACACAGGGGAGGAGTACTTTCAGAGATACCATAGAAACAATATTAGACATTTTTGTAGAATAAATTGGAAAACTAGGGCTTCATGTTTTGGGAGCTTCCCTCCATTGTTTTCAGAAAAGGAGTACATTGGACATATCACCTTGAAGAGGCCCATCTTTCTATCTAATCAAATCTGAAAGATTCCAAGTTTTGAAAATTAGGGTTTCTCTAACAAACCCTAGATCAACGAGCTCTAGAACCAAGATGGACACCTCAAATCAGTAAGATCTAATTTTTTGCTATTTACATTTGAGGTTCTCATTTCAAAATGACTAATCACACCAGCTTGATGAAAATATTGGTGAAGCTGACAAATTCCAAGCATGGAAGTATGGAATCTCAATGGTTCTTGAAGAAAATGAATTGGACACCTACATAAGTGGAGAGGTTCCAGTTTCAGAGGGAGATAAGGCTAAAGCATTACACAAGAAGAACTTGGTCAAGGCCAAGAGGATTATTGCTGATCACCTTACACCACAAAGTGTTTTTCGTAAAGACACCAAAAGGAAGTGTTCGATGCTATGACGAAACAATCAAATAAGAATGAGATATTGTTATAACCACCTTGAATGGCCTCCCTGGATCATAGGATTCATTCATTCGAGGAATGTGTGCCAGAAGGAAGTGATTACCTTTAGCAGACTCTGGGAAGAGCGCACACAAGAAGAAGCTCGACTCATAATAAGAGAAGATGAAATGGGAGCAACTGAAGATCAAGCTCTCACGATCCAAAGAAGATCCCTAAAGCAATGAGGAATACGAAGGACTCAACTTTTGAAGAACCTATTATCCATCATAGCATTTGGATAAGAAATGATGTTGTTATGAATGAAGAAGATGATGAAGTTGAAGGCTCAAGAAGGAGTCTACCCACGAAACGAATAAAGATAAGTATTCAATTGTCATTTCATGATATTATTTTGTTATTCATTTGTTTATATTCAGTTGATGTGTTATGCATGATAGAATTTTTGCATTAATGACAGTATACTACTAATATGCATGTTATGGGTAAGTATCCCATGGTGCTATACAACTATCCATTGCTACTTATCTAGAAGGAAACCTCTTTGCTGACATATTGGATTAGTGCACAATCTCAATGATGTCATGGTAGAGATGGAAGGCATCTAGAAAGTTTCCGTGAGATATGGATGAATGTTGTATTGGCTAAAATAGTTGCATGATTATATATTTATGCATAAGAATTTTTCGTTATGAATATGCCTTATGAAATCTTTCTAACCATACAACTAATGCATTTGACTTCTAGGAAAGATCGCGTACAATCACCTACAAGAAAAGAAGGATGAGACTTGTTCTGAAGAACAAGTGATGACAATTCGAGAAATAATCCAAGATGAAGAATAATATGACGAGACTTTCAAAGAAAGAAAGAGGTCTCAGACACAATGCAGTTATGTGACACTGTTGAGCGACATCATTGATGCCGAACCTTCCAGCTATGAAAAAATAGCCTAGAAGAAAGGGAAGGAGTGTACCAGTTCAAGAAGAATGATGCCTAGGATGCGGTATCGAGACCTGAAGGGAAGTCAGTAGTATCTTCCATATGGATCTACAAGATCCAGCATGCAGCAGATAGAAATATCATAGGATACAAGGAAATATTTGTAGCACGAGGATTCTCATAGAAAGAAGGCATAGAATACAAAGAGGCATTTGCAACCACTGGAACTTGAGACACATGACGGGAAGACTCATGTGTGCAAATTAAAGAAGGCCTTGTACGAGCTCAGAAGCCACCCATGGGATAACACATATATGAGGATCTTGAAGATCACCTATAGTGATGAAGATATTAACCTTTGCCACAAGGTTGAAAATGAAATCCTATAGAGGATGACAAGCTCACATATAGGTGTGAGAAGAACTTTTGAAAAGGTTCGAGATCTTGGTATCCAGTGACCCTAGATGGATACATAGAATATTAGTAGCAGAGGAAGCTACTTGTCAGTCCAGTACAAAATGTTTCAATACATAGAGTACGAAAGGCAGAGAGAGAATGATGCTCCACTTCAGAGGGAGTGACTGCAGAAGATCCTGAGGTTCGACATGGTACGATAGGATGGACATATTACTGATGGCTCTAGGATTTACTAAGAGTAAATCAGACTCCAACCTTTGCTTCAAGGTTGAAGGCGGAACACCAGTGAGAAACCTCATCGAAACAGAGAAACCGAGTCCTCCACCTGGGCCTCCACCACTTCAATCCTCCATCTCAATGGAAAGCTCACAAGACAATGGCAAGCTTGGGGAGACCATCAATGTGTGCTCAAAATGACAAAGGGATGTAGACTCAAGCATAAGCAATATGGGGCAACAATGAACTATATTTTTCTTGCTGTCAAGTGTTCTCCTCCTTCAATGCATCCAAGATGCTCAATATATAGCCCTCAAATAGGTAGTGAAGGGATGAGTCAGGGCGTTTCGAGGCATATAGAAGGCCAAGAGTCAAGTTATTCGGGACTCATTGAGTAAAACTCCAAAAGTTTATGTTTTCATGCATATTTCCCGATGTATGTAGGCTACAATGGAGCAAGTTACGTATACACGTGACTATCGGATTAAAAGTCACAAACAACAAAAAACCGATGTTTTTAAGGGAATTTCTTTGAACAACAAAGTATAATTTGAGCAAGGGGGGTCCAAAGAGTCTGGAGAGGGACATGGGAGGAAATAACAGTGTGACCTACCAAGTGTGGTAAAACAACTATAACAATGATGATGATAATGATGAGGATGGTGGTGATAGTGATTATAATAATAATCATTGGCGTCGATGTCTTTAGCATCATAATCACTACATTTTGTTTTTTAATGAAAATTTATTTACAACAAAACATTTAAAATAAATAAATATAAATAAATAAATAAACAATACATATAAAATTGAATAATAAACAAATAACATAAATATAAATTAAATAAATAAACAAGACATTTAGAAATTAAATAATAAACAAATTACACAAGAAACAACACATTTAAAACCAAAATGGTTCACTTACCTCCCCTCTTGTGCATAAAGAGAAACATTCAACGAGTTCTTACCTCACCCACAAACCAATCATAGAGGTCGCATAGCAGGAGGTTGCAAAGGAGGTCGCATAGGTTGCAGAGGAGGTCAAGGTTGGAAGTGGAGTTCGAGGTCCTAGAGGTTGCAGAAGAGGTAGAGATCGCAGAGGAAGTGGATGAAACCGAGCATAGCTATAGAGGACCTAATGCCTCCCAAATGAGTAAGGCCACTGCGATCTTGTACTATGAGGTTTGTGTGTATTTTATCCATTGGAATACCTCCTTTACCTCGCCCCCCCATCTTGCACTCGGTCTGTCCTTTAGTACATTTTCATGCCCTTCACTAGCCACATAGGATGCCCTTACAGTGGAAACCCTCCCTATACATGGTTTGTTGTACCTTCTCCTTGACACCAGTCCTTAGGACCTTCAACACTGTGAAATGAATACTATCTAGAAGGTTAGGGTTTGCTGGTTTGAATTGCAACTAAATGTGGAATGTTAATAATCATGTTATATGCACTTTCTGTTTGGAATAATGACATTTGATGGAGGAGCATTGAGTTTTATGATTGAGCAGGAAATACTATTTTTCTACTTCCATGTAATCATTCTAGATAGGATTAGTTGTCAGTTCTTGTAGTGTGTTTTATAGATAGGATTAGTTTGGATGTAATAATGGCAATTTGCCATTGATGTCCTCGAATATTGCAAGAGGTTGCTCGAGGGTAGGTTAGTTGCAGATTTGCTTTCTTAGGAGCTCAGATATTGCTTGTTCGGATGTGACAGGTTTGATGGAGTTCTATATTAGTGTTGAATGTAATAATAAAAGACAATGGTTGTTGATGGAATGAAGAACATAGTTTCAATCCTCTGCTCATATTCAAATGTCTTATGTCTTCTTTTAAATAACCCGAATTATGTTTTAATTCCTTGTGTATGAATAAATTGCGTGACTTTGTCAAGGATCCTTAGGAGTCACTAAGATGGATATTTATACATGCAATGCAACAAGAATGAATTAATTGTTTCACTGATCAATTCATTTGCAACATTCTGAGGCAAAAATCTATAACTTTGATAAATCGTACAGTAGAGATATATTCCACAAGAAATTGACGGTTCATAAGAATTGTGGAAAACAACTTGGGGAAGCCCATTTCAGAAAAAATGGGAAGGTACATCCGCAATACACAATTGTGGAAAAGTTATTGTGGAAACACAATTACAAAAATTGAGTGTTGTGGAATTGGAAAGTAATCGCTGCAAAGAGATCTCATATCAATGAACCTAGGAGCTCATTAAGGAGATTAATGACCGAAAGTAATTCCTCTTAGGGAACTTGCGTTGAAGTTAAAATAACCCATGGGATGCGAAATTCATGATTGGGATCTGTCAAAATTCGAGTTAGACAACCGATCAGCTGCAAAGAAGAAGAAGATTTTAATCAAAGTTCATGATGATTAAGATAAACTAGGACTGCTAGCTCTTCACTGGCATCAGTTTCATATTAGAGCAAATATTAGACTCTATAGAAGGATGCCACCAAGGTGAGGACGAGCACGTGGAGTTCCAATAGGAGGTGGTCGAGGAAGACAAGTTGTAGAGATAGACACACATGGAGAATTAATACAACTACAATCTAGGATGGAGGCTATGGAGAGAAGAATTTCAGAGAATATGGACACCAGTGATGAAGGGGAAGCCTCTGAAGAAGAGCAAGAAGAGATTGCTGAAGAAATGCAGGTATTGAAGATGTTGGTGAAAGCTAGTAACATGCCTAAAGTTGAAGTTCCCATGTATGAAGGTAATTTAAATGTTCAAGAACTCAGATCAATTCTCTAGCAAAGTACTTTGATTTTAAAGAAATTGAGGATAAACAGAAGGTGGAATATGCAGTGACCAAAATGAAGGGACATGCAGCTATTTGGTGCAATGAACTTCAGATCCACAGGGAAAGAACATGTAAGTGCAAAATCAAAACTTGGGATAAAATGTTAGATAAAATTAAAAGTCAATTTATGCCTAAGGATTATTAGTTGACTCTCATTAGACAATTACAAAATCTTAGACAAAAGGGTAGGACTGTTAAAGAATACATAGAAGAATTCTTTAGGCTGAGTATTAGAGCTGGACAGAAAAAAGGGGACATAGGAAAAATGGCCAGATATATAAATGGATTGAGATATGAGATACAAGATGAGATGAACTTGTTGAATTTGAAGAATGTTGAATATGCTTATCATGTAGCCTCAAGGGTAGAAGATAAACTACTAAGAAGACATAACTAGAAGAATCAAGGAAGAAGTACAACCAGAGGAAAAGGATCTCCAAACAGAGGAGGTAAATTTCAGACCATTAAGGATGAGGCGAAAGGTTCTAATAGCCAAACACCCCAATGAGGAGGATTCAAGGGAGGCAGGTTTAATGTTAGAGGAAGAGGCAAAAATAGAGAATTGAAATGCTATACATGTGGAGAAATTAGACACATGTCATGGGAGTACCCAAAGAATAAAACTACAGCTCAGAGGGATGCAAATATTGTTGAGGCCCATGAGGAGTCCAATGAGGAAGCAGAGATGAATAATCTTCCTAAGGAAGGAGAACATCTTATGATGAAGAGAGTTTTAGTGAAAACAAAGAAGAAAGTGCATGAACCTGCCCAGAGGAAGAGTTTGTTCAGGACTAAGTGTAAGTCACAAGGGAAGTGTTGTAAGATGGTTATTGACAGTGGCAGTACGTATAATTCAGTCTCCACTAATATGGTAGAGAAGTTGGGATTGAAGAGGATGGAACATCCCACTCCTTATAAAGTGTCCTGCTTGCAGAAAGGACACCAACTCGTGGTGAATGATCAGTGCAATGTGGATTTTCAAATTGGTAATGATAAATATATGGTATGTGATATAATGCCTATGGATGTATGCCATATACTCTTAGGATGCCATGGAAATATGATAGAAAAGTTGTTCATGATGGAAGGAAAAACCCTTATTCTTTGGAAAAGGATGGAAGGAAGCATACACTGTTACCTTCGAAAGATGAAGCAGCCCAAGAAGAGCCAGAATCCAATATTTCGCTGATGAATGGGAAGGATCTGTTACAAGAAGTCAAGAAAGAAGAACTACATTTTGGCCTTGTTGGAAAACCAAAGGTAATTTAACTTCTACAAATTTAGATGGTTTTCCTGCTGAAGTTAAAATATTATTTGATGATTATGCTGATATTATTGTGGATGACTTACCAAATGCTTTACCTCCTGTGAGAAGTATTATTCATCACATTGACTTAATACGTGGTGTAAGTTTACCTAATAAGGCATCCTATAGAATAACTCCTCAAGAGAATGAAGAGATCACACAACAGGTACAAGAGTTATTATACAAAGGTTTGGTGAAAGAGAGTTTGAGTCCTTGTGCAGTATCCACTGTGCTTAGACCAAAGAAGGATGGTGGATGGTGTATGTGCACTGACTCTTGGGAAATCAACAAAATCACTATCAGGTACATATTTACCTTACCCAGCATTGATGATTTGATGGATTGTCTGAGTGGTTCAAAATATTTTTTCAAAGATAGATTTGAAAAGTGGTTATCATCAAATAAAAATAAGAGAAGGGGATGAATGGAAGACTACATTTAAGACTAACAATGGACTGTATGAGTGGTCAATAATGCCATTTGGGATTACTAATGCACCTAGTACTTTTATGAGATTAATGAATGAGGTCTTGAAGGAATACACTGGAAAATTTGTGATAGTGTATCTGGATGATATTATGATTTTCAGTAAGAATAAAGAAGAACATTTGAGACATCTTAAATTAGTGTTGGAAACCCTGCAAAAAGAGAAGCTGCCAAAAAATATGAAAAATTGTAGTTTCCTGAAGAAAGAATTGATTTATTTGGGATTCGTGGTTTTAGAAGAAAGGTTAAAAATGGATACAGAGAAGGTGCAAGCGATTTTGAATTGGCCAACTCCAAGGAATGCGTATGAGGTAAGAAGTTTTCATGGTATTTCAAGTTTTTATAGAAAATTCATTAAGAAGTTTAGCCAAACTTGTGCACCCATAATAGACACCTTCAGGGGAGGTAGAAAACCTTTCAAGTGGACCGAAGGAGCTGATAGAAACTTCAAATTATTGAAGAAGAAGATCACTGAGAAGCCTATTCTTACTTCACCAAGCATTGACAAAGTTTTTCAAGTAGAGACAGATGCTAGTGGGAAAATAACAAAGGTTGTTCTGAGTCAAGAACGGAGACCAGTAGAATACTTCAGTGAGAAGTTAAATGAGGCAAAACATAAGTATTCCTCATATGATAAAGAATTGTATGTTGTTGTGAAATCTCTCAAGAAATGGAGACATTATTTGATGCCCAAGGAATTTGTGTTATATTCAGATAATCATGCATTGCAATTTATAAATTGTCAACCTAAATTGAATTAGAAACATGCGAAGTGGGTGCAATTTTTATAGAACTTTACCTTTCCGATCAAGCATACAAGTGGAAAATATAATAAGGTTGTTGATGCCCTGAGTAGAGTAAATTTGTTCTTAGAGAAAATTAAGGTCAGTACTTTGAGATATGAAAATTTTGATAATATGTATAAGGAAGATGTGGATTTTAAGGATGTATATGCATCTTGTGAGAATCCAGTTGTCGATAATAGAAGTAAATGGTTGGACTACGTGATACAAGAAGGATTGTTGTTCAAGAGTAGTAAATTGTGCATTATTTAATGTTCTTTGAGAGAAAATCTGATACAAGAGAAACACAGTAGAGGTTTGTCAGGTCATTTTGGATAGGACAAAACATTTGGTCAGGTGAGTAATTTTTATTTTTATCTAGGAATGCAACAATATGTAAACAAGTTTGTTGAAAAATGCAGGATATGTCAACATGCCAAAGGGAGGAGGAAAAATACTATACTGTATCAACCACTACCTATTCCAACTAGTCCTTGGGATTTCATCAGTATGGATGTTGTTATGCGATTGCCTAGAAATCAGAGGGAGTATGATTCTATTTTTTTGGTAGTATATAGGTTTTAAAAAATAGATCATTTTATTGCTTGTAAGAATACCAATGATGCAACAAATATTGCAAATTTTTTCTTTTCAAAAATTGTGAAGTTACATGGTCTGCCTTTGAGCATTATATCAGACAGGGACACCAAATTTGTTGGTCATTTTTGGAGAAGCTTATGGAAGAAATTGGGTACTAATATTAGTTTTAACTCTTATTATCATCCTTAGATGGATGGTCAAACTAAAGTGGTAAATAAGAGCTTGGGAAATATATTAAGAAGTCTTGTTTATGAAAATCCAAAACAATGAGATTTAGCTCTTGCACAAGCTGAGTTTTCTTACAATGATTCACCAAATAAGAGTACATGTATGAGTCCTTTTCAGATCGTGTATGGGATGCACCCAAGAGGAGCGTATGAACTTAGAACTTTGGGAGGACAAGTAAAGAGAAGTGCAGATAGTGAATATTTTGCATCCAGTATGCATGAGCTGTAGGAAAATGTTAAAAAGAAATTGCAGGAAAGTGCTGGACTATATAAACAGAGAGAAAATTTGAAAAGAAGGGAAGTTAATTTCAGATTGGAGATTTAGGAATGGCATATCTTAGAAAGGAGAGGTTTCCTAAGGGGACTTACAATAAACTTAAACTCAAGAATATAGGACCTTGTACAAATTTGAGGAAGTTTTCTGCAAATGCATACTTCCTTCTGATCTTCAAATTTCTCCAATTTTTAATGTTTTAGATTTATATCCTTTTAAAGATTCAGGTGTTCAGACAAAAGAAATGATCTCAGGTGAAGATGATCCATTTTTAGATAGGAAAGGACAATTACCACAGAAAGAAAAGCCACAGATCGAAGCTATCCATGACAAAAGAATTTCAAAGAAGACCAGAAACAAAGATTATTTTCAATATTTGGTCAAGTGGAAGGGTCAATCGTCTGAAGATGGAGCATGGATGAATGAATTGGATATTTCCAAGTACAATGTGAACCCTGAAGAACTATTTAAGAGTTCGTTTCTTCCCTAGAGTATGATACAGGAGCATTGAGTCAAAATCTTGATCTGTTTTCTAGTTGAGCATGCAATACTATTTTTTCTGCTTCCATGTAATCATTATTGAAGGACATAATTAGTTGTCGATTCTTGTGGTTTGTTTTATAGATAGGATTATTTTGGATGTAATAATGGAAATGTTCCACCGATTTCCTCTAATCTTGCAAGAGATTTCTCAAGGGTAGGTTAATTGTATATTTGCTTTCTTAGGAGATCAGATCCTGCTTGTTCGGATCTGATAGGTTTGATGGAGTTCTATATTAGTGTTGAATGTAATAATCAAAGACAGTGGTTGTTGATGGAATGAAGAACAAAGTTTCAATACTCTGCTCGTATTCGAATATCCAATGTCTTCTTTTCAATAACCCAAAGTATGTTTTAATTCCTTGCGTATGAATAAATTGTGTGACTTTGTCAAGAATCCTCAGGAGTCACTAAGATGGAGATTTATACATGCAATGAAACATGAATGAATTGATTGTTTCACTCATGAATTCGTTTACAACAGTCTGAGTTAAAAATATGTAACTTTGATAGATCGTACGGTAGATATAGATTTGGAAAGAAATCAACGATTCACAAGAATTGCGGAAAAAGACTTGCAGGAGGAAATTGCGGTATCCCATTTCAGAAAAAATGGGAAGGTACATCCGCAATTCACAATTGCAGAAAATTTATTGTAGAAACTGATTTGCGGAATTGAAAAGTAATCGACACAAAGAGATCTCTGATCAACGAATCAAGGATCTTGTTAAGGAGGTCAATGACCGAAAGTAATTCTGCTCGGGGAACTTGTGATGAAGCTAAAACAACCCATAGGATGTGAAATTCTTGATTGGGATTTGTCAAAATTCGAGTCAGAAAACTGATCAACTACAGAAAAGAAGAAGATTTTAATCGGAGTTCGTGCTCATTAAGATAAACTAGGCCTGCTATCTCTTCACTCGAATCAACATTGCTTAAGTTCTGAAACAATGTAATTCAATTGTTTCATTTCAAACCTTATTAGAAAGCATCCTTACTGTTTTTTGCATATACTACTGCCTACATAAAGTATCCTTACCAAGGTATCGTTTTCAGGGATCCATTTTGTTATTGCAAATATACTAGAAGTGTTTAACAAATAGCAAAGAAACTCAGTTTTTTACAACCAAGAAACATGGAAAATATTTCAAAATATTGGTGGAAAAAGTAAAAAAAAATGATAAAATCTCAATATTGAATTCTAGCTATCCATGGGTAATCAAAACAGTCTAGACATGCATTCGAGAAAGCACCAATATTGAATTCTAGCTATCCATGTGTAATCAAAACACTCTAGACATGCATTTGAGAAAGCATTAGATGCTACACGAGAATTTTAGTGGGTGTTTCAAGAACAATGCTTCAAAATAATCAATAGGCAATGCAGATAACCACATTGCTTTATGGATATAATATGAGTATGTAAAGAAAACCTAAATCCTATATTTACTCTCAAGCATCAGGTTTGTCATTAACATCATAACATGTGTTATGTGAAAAACATATTAAGAGGATTATGTACAGGCTTACACTTCTATTCTTAACCTAAGAAAGTGAAATCAATGGAAAGAGATTTAGGAAAATTAAGCAAATTAGTTTTAATCATTAAATCCCAAGCCTCAATATAATTTTATGCTTATTATTCATCAATTTTTTTTTCTATTTCAAATATAGATGTCAAACTTAACTATAACTTGATTCTTATTATCTAGGCACCTATATCTTTCTAAGCCTCAAATCCAGGATGCATGATTGAACATGCTTCTACGTTCACTAGGAATAAGTTCAAATCCATTTAGTGACATATAATTTTTGGACATGCCTTAATTTTCACTAAGGAGGCATAGATCTCAATACAAATTCCTTTTTATAAAGATATGTTATATTATGACTTTATTTCCAAGCCATGTTTTTCCAAGTATCCATGTCGCTCCAAATTTGCAGAAAATTCTTCGCAGATAATCAAGAAATTGAACTTCTTATGGAAAAGATACATGAAAATAATTGTGAGTTTTGGGGGAAAAAGTTGAATAAAATTGTTAATATCCTAGATTTTAACTTTGGTTGTTGATGAATAATGAAAACACTTCAGACATGTTTTTGAGAAAGCATACAATGCTACTAAGAACTTTTACTATATCTCTGAGGAAGAATGCTTCAAAAATAGTAAATTGATAGTGGAATAAACCACATTGCTTTACATATACAAACCCAATTTCCTAAAGAAATCTTATGTTTATTTTTAAGAGGTAGATTTATCATTGATATCAAAGTATATATTATATAGAAAATTTATAGAAAAGGCTATATATATCTTATAATATGTTTCTTTTTAGCATTTGATATGATTAGAAAAGTTGACAAATATATGTAAACAACTAAGAAAGAAATTTTATTTAATTAAAAAAATATAACTTTGACAAAAGCACAATCATTAAGAATATATACCATTTGATCCCCTTGAGCTTGAAAATATTGGGCTTTCACATCAAGAAGCATTTTCTCTTTACCATCACTATATCATATAAATTTATATACATAGAACTATTAATGTGCATATGCCACTTGTGGTACATTATATAAATACAAATTGCATTATTGATACAGTATACAAGGCATATTATAGATACAAATAACTATTCTATTGCATAAACCTAAAACAATACTACCACATTATATTGAAGACATGCATCTTAAGCTAGTTTTCAAACTAAGAAAGTTTTGAATATATGTAAAATTACATAAGTAGTCTTTATCTTTAGAATAAGAATAACTTGATATTCTTAATGGAAGAACAAGAGACATTATAAAACTTACCCAATCGATGGAAGTTTTTACAAACATTGAACCCAAGATTACATTGCATTCAAATTTGACCTTCTCCATGTTGCATATTTCCTTTAGTGCCTCTAGATGTTTATGTAGCATATGATAGCTCCTTGTCACTGGAGCTAGTGTGATCACTTGGAAAAAACCAATTACCTTTGAGATTTTCACAGCTGAGCAATTTGTCACTATTGTTGATAAGAGAACTTTCTTGTTTAGATGTTGACAAGCATTATTTGCTTTCTTAAAATGCAAATTGGGCATTTGGAAAATATAGCTTGCAAGATGTTTCTCAGTGACACACAAAGGACCACAATGGAATTAAATAACAGACTAATGACCATTATGTGCATAGAACTTGCTCCACATACTATGTTAAAAAACTTTGGTTTTATGAAAGTCTTTATAGGAAACCAAGTGCTGCAATATGCAGTTTGAGAGTGTGCATATTGGCTTATAATTTGTGTAGTTTGATGCAGAAATGGAAAAATGGTATTAGGAAAAATCATGAAAGTATTTTCATAAAGCATTTTGCATACAAAAGACTGCCATGCGGTGAGAAACAATTTTTTGGTATGTGTACCACATTATTAATAAACATATTATAATAAACATAATGGGATCTGTGATGATCATTTTTTTGAGCATATAATAATATCATTAACTAAGAGTTATGTACCAAGAAGGAAATGACATTGATTCCAATATCAAGAAAGGGAAAAATAACGTATTGCAATAACATCAGTTTGACCAAAACAACAAATATTCCTTCATGCAATGCCCTAGTTTTAGGGTCACATATTTGTTGACAATGAATATCTTAAAATTCTAAAAATAGGAAACTAGACAAAAAATGCACAAGTGTATGATGTTGAGTAATATTTGTTATCAATATAAAATGTGTTTACAATGATACAAACAATGTATTTTTTGAAAGCTACATATTTGAAAATTGAAATTTATAATCATAATCAGATATTATAGAGCATGTTTTATATAATGAAGTCAAAACACAAATACCCTTTTCAAACACAACTTGATCTGATTGTAACTTGCATAAATTACTTAGTCAAAGATAGAATTGATGCTCAAATTTGAACATGTATCACTACTTGTACCCAATTATCTGGATGCACATCTATATGAAGACTTGTTAGAATAAGCAAAACCAATTGTCAATGGCTATTAGCTATATTTGGAATAGGGGGGAGAATTAGATGTTATTTTATAAATCCTTATCAAATTTAGTTGTTATAGATAAAAATTGTAAGCGTATAACTTACCTGCTATACATTAACATATGACAAAATGAAAATCATTGAAAAGATGAATGAAAATCATGGATCAAAATGTCTTTGGCCACACTAAATTGCAAAGTAGAAGTATTAACCTAAGTATACTAAAAAATGATCATATCAATGCATTAGCATATACCTATTGACCTATTTCCATTCAATTTTTTTTGGTCGACTTTGATCTCTGGCAACAAATTTGTTTTCATGTTGAATGCAATGTGCAATCTATGATTAGCAGAAGCATAAAAGTCTCTTTAATTGCATATTATCCATACATGGAAATGATCATATAATGATACTATTGAAGCATGCATATACTCTAACTATAAAGAATTAAAAACTTTGAGCTAATAATAATTGTAAAGTGCATTCATAATCTAACAGGTTTTGAAATAAAAGCATGCAGTTTTGTACACACAACATTAGCATTCTAGTTCAAATAACATTGCGGCTATCTAGCATAGGTTTCTAACATTTTGGAATATGTTTCCATGACAGTTACAACATATGGTTGGCAACAATTGCAAGCTAGCACACATGTCCAGAAGTCATCCATAATAGTTACTGCACGGGTTCAGTAGTAGCCAAGGAAATTGGTGCCATTGAAAAAAATACACCACACTTATAAATACACTACGATATGTTCAATCGTGGAGATTTTATTAAGCTTAGAAGGTTTAATCCTAGTGGACAAGGATGAATGCGGTTGAGGAGAAATCCCCATTCATGTTGCAAGAATATTGAATTCATCATTGGCCCAAACTTTCTTGCTACACCCACTTGGAAACTGAATTGGACTCAATATATTTCCAAGCATAGATGGCCCATTTTTTTAGAGATCAATTAGAATAGTCTTGCATGTGAAAATATCACATTCTCATTTCTTATTCCTATTCCCCAGGTGCTTTGTTAAGGATCATGTAGAAGTTTCTTTCCAACATGTTGTGAAAGCTCCATATATTTCTTATGGTTGTGTATGATTGTTGGTTCTAGGATTCAGTATGTAACAAGCCTTTATCTAATGAGCAACATTGAAAGGAAGACTTTTAGATATGATATGTAACAAGCCTTAATGCAAACTGAAATAGTCGCGTGAGACCTACTATATGGGCCTTCTATTGTGCATTGTCTCTACCCTAGACTGAACATGAATTACAATGAATCTGCTACCATTTTTATGTCTATGAAATCAAATCTAGGAGAATATTTCTTCCCTTCATTTTTTTGTCATTTTAATTGAGTGAGGCCAAGTGAAACAATCTCTGCATTCTATATCATTGCGGCCACAAGCTCTAGTTTAAGTGTTAGAATATAATCCGTCGGGATTATATATTGTAAATAAATAAATAAATCTGAATAGTAGGAAGCTGAAAAGGCTGGGTGGAAGGTGAAACACAACCGTCATATGATTTGTATAAGTATATGCATTAGCAAAGGAATAAATTGAATCGGGAGTTATTACCTATCAGTGGTATCAGAGCGCTGTCATAACTCCTGGTAGTCTGGCTGCCAGACCTCCATTCTGCCCTTTGTCAATTTGTTTCTCCTACCAGTCTGCTCATTCATCTGCCCATTCCTCAGTCTGCTTTGCTTGGAGTTGAACGTTCTGCTGTTGGCGTTACTCCTCCTTCTGCATGCGTTTATTCTCTCCTAAAACGTTTGAATTAGCTTAACCCTAATTCTTGGTATACCTAACGTCCGCCATTAAAATACATAAAGAATTCTGTTCGCTTCTTTGCTTTACGCGTAGAATACCACCGTTCTTTCACCCGCGGTTAAAGGTCAGTCCGTTCATCTAGACAAAGAGACTGCTACTACTTTGAAGTCTGAGAGTTTAACAAGCCAATTAGTCGTGGAGCTCAAATTGATTGCCAGGATCCGGTTCCGAGTGGCGCATTAGACATCTCGTCATTCCAAGATGAGAGTAAGCTGCCTTGGAGTGGTTCTTGATCTTAGTGGACACACGCCCTTAAAATGACAGAAATGCTTGGTTTACTTCTGATTCTTAAACGATAGTAGCAGCTCTCATGAAAGTGTCTATGAATTGGCAATTGGTATTTTGTCAGAGAGGCATGAGATGTTCATGGCCCTCGGTTTATATTTTGTTTATATTCTTTACTGTATTTTTCTTCTTGGGTGATCTAGTCTTGTTAAATAACCTATCACTAGTCCATGGTTGGAAGTTTGAACCTTCAAAGGTGCCAAAGTTGTGAATAAATACTAAAACGTTGAGTATATATTGAATCTATATATGCTGCGTGAGTTTGAATCTATATTGGAGCTGAGTATATGCATTGAGTATATATCCTTTTGAGATTGCAATCTCCTCCATGTACTGCTGCGAGCTACCTTGGCTTTGAGAGGATGCAGCTATCCAGGCTATCGACCAGCTATTATAAATTTTTAAGTTGAAGAACAAGATTGATTCGGTCATGTCAAATTGACTTGGTTTGATGGAAGTATCTCGTAATTTGAGTTCCGTGGCTGTTTACTATTAAGAGCTGAAGAAATTTTGTTTATTTCCAGAGCTTTTTGGATATATAGTATTTATGTGAAAGCTGTAGAAATGGATGTAGCAGGTATGATCTGATTGATGCAAAGGCGTGACCAATAAAATGTTGTTGTAGAAGTGTATATTCAGATCCTTTTTCAAGAGCATGGAGACTACGAATACTGTTGGTGGAACGTGTAAAGACTCAGCCTGAATAAGCATTTTGAATTTGGAGCTGCATACTGCTGGAACGTGAACCAGAGAGCTGAGAAGACTACTACGACCTCCAAGGTGACTGCTATTTAAGTTTGAAGTGCTACATAATTGTGTATGGTGCACTTACCATATAAATTGTATTGTTGCAAAATTGTCGTAGACTGATGTAAATACTATGACAGAGACATAGACTTGCATAGTGAATAGAGCTTGTCGAAGACATTGTTTATAGTAGCTAGTGCATATGTAATTTTACAAGTACTGTATTGTAAAAAGTAGTAGATACTTAGACCTGCTTCTTTCATATAGTTAAGATCGTTGACTGGTGCTGTTCAAAACCCTATATTTTGTGACAGTTCACAAACAATGGTATTTCCTTTGGCATATTGCTGAGTAGTTCTTCTAGTGCTAAAAATTTGCTTATGAACTTATTGACAACATATTAAGATTGCAAATCACCTTGGCAGAGGCTGTAGACCTGCAATGTTATTGTTTTTTCTATTTCTCTTTGTCATATTAAGTTCATTATTGTAAATTACACTAGCAGTTGCAGAATATGCAATCTATAACATCTGTAGTTGGTGCCTCTCTCTCTGGCAAAGATCATCCCAAAGGAGAAAGCAGCAAGAGAGGCAGAGGAAGAAGAAACTTTAGAGGCAGAGGGGGCAGAAACAAAAGATCAGATTTGCAGTGCAAGCATTGTGGAAAGACTGGGCACACATCAGATCAGTGTTGGGCTTCATGGGACTCCATCAAAGACAAGCATAACCAGAAGAAAGATGACAATAAAAATCAAGATGCTAGTAAATCTTCTGATTCTGCTCATTGTATTGTTGCACTTTGTAATCTTGGAATTAATGAAATGACTTCACTTTCATCTTACAAATATTGTTGGCTGCTTGATACTGGTGCAACATCACACATGACATTTAGAAAAGACTGTTTTGAAGAACTTAATGAAACAATAGATGGCATAGTTTACTTTTCAGATAAGTCAAGTATTAAACCAAAGGGAATGGGCACCATTCGACTGAAGATGCCTGGATTCCCTGATTTCTTGTTGAAGAATGTTCTTTATCTTCCAGAGTTGCAGAGAATCCTGATGTCCTTGGTGGAGATTCGACAACAAGGCCATTCCATTCACATGTTTGATGGAATCGTTGAAATAAGAAATTCCTTTGACAACCAAGTCATCATGACTGGATACGAAGATGGGAAGCTGCTGAAGCTAAAGGGTTCATTTGCAAGAGTTCAGAACTATGCCTACCTCTCTCAGCATGGAGAAGGTAATTTGTCATCTAGTTCATTGTCGCATGCAAGATTTGGTAATCTAAATTATAACAGTCTTCGTTTGTTGAGAAAGAATGGTGTATTTGGTTTTCCCACCATTCCCAAAGAGAAGAACAAATGTGATGCATGTATATTAGGGAAACATAGTAAGCTGCCATTCCATGAATCTAATTTCAGAGCAAGTAGGAAATTAGAATTAGTACATTATGATTTATGTGGCCCAATGCCAACTCCTTCTGCAAATGGGAATAAGTATTTTATGACATTTGTTGATGACTACTCAAGAATGTGCTGGATTTACTGTTTAAAGACAAAATCATAAGCATTTCAAACATTCAAAGACTTTCATGCATTGATAGAAAAACAAGCACAATAAAAAAATGGTTCACTTCGTACTGATAATGGGAAATAATACACTTCAAATGATTTTGAATATTATCTTCGCCAACATGGAATTGCACATCAGACTACAGTTCCCTACAATCCTCAACAAAACGGTGTAGCAGAAAGAATGAATAGAACCATAATGAATATGGTTCGCTCAATGATGTTTTTCAAGAATGTAAAACTAATGTTTTGGGGTGATGCAGTAAAATGTGCAGCCTATTTGAGAAATAGAAGTCCCTCAAATGCTATTGATAACAAGACTCAACATGAAATGTGGTTTGGCCATCTCCCTTCAATCAGGCATCTCAGAGTTTTTGGTTCCACCTGTTATGCCTTGATTCCAAAGGAGCAAAGAAACAAGCTTGGTGCTCGAAGCCAAAAATGTATTTTCCTGGGGTACGAAGAATACTCCAAGGCATACCATCTGTATGATGAGGTAAACAAGAAGTTTGTTATTTCTAGAGATGTCATTTTTCTTGAAACTAATAAAAATGACCAGTCCATTGAGAGACAACTTGATCATTTGGAAATTTATCCTCATCTAAAGACATATTTTGAAAATGAATATGAAATTCCAAACCTTGAAGGGGGGATTCCTATTCTGGATCAACCTTTGGAATTTCCATATGAAGCACCAACTCCCCCGCATGAAGAATTTCTTGCTACTTCACCTGATCAAGAGGTTCAACTGGATGATGTGATTGAGAGAATTGAAAGACTCTCAATCGATGATGAAGCACCACCAGCTGATCAACCAGGACCATCATGGAAGATTCCTAAATGGGCCACAAAGACACTTGAAAGTGTCCATCCGGATGAAGTTGGAAAGACGGGAATGAGAAGTTAGAAAATACATGGAGGAGAAGCAGATAATTCAGGTGATGACATGGATGTATCATTTGATTGTGAATTTAATTTATCTGCTAACTTTGAACCAACTTCCTTTGAAGAAGCTTCTACTCGAGTTGAGTGGAAAGAAGCTATGCAGAATGAGTATGATGCACTCATAAAGAATGGAACTAGGAAGCTGGTTGACCCTCCAGTTGGAACCAAACCAATTGGCTGCAAGTGGGTGTAGAAGAACAAATACATATCAGATGGCTCACTTGACAAGCACAAAGCGAGGCTTGTAGCAAAAGGCTATGCATAGAAGGAAGGAATTGACTATGAAGAAACATTTTCTCCTACAACAAAATGGGCTACCATCCGAACCTTACTT